>CM053026.1:499132087-499150535 GCA_028564925.1 Lithobates sylvaticus
TGGATTACAAGCATGTTTCTGGAACAAATTATGCTCGCAATCCAAAGTTTTACAGTATTTAATCACTCCTGGGTTTTTTATTTTTTCTTAAAAACAAAAAAAGACCAAACATTTTGAAAAAAAAAAGTTTTTCTTACTTTCTGTCAGTAAATTTTGTAAATAAGTAATTTTTCTCCTTCACTGATGGGTGCTGATGAGGCGGCACTGATAGGCTACACTGATGGGCACTGATGAGGTAGCACTCACGGGCACTGATGAGGTGACACTTATGGGCACTGATTAGGTGGCACTGATGAGGAGGCACGAATATGCCACACTTATGGGCACTGATACGTGGCACTGATATGTGGCGCTGATGAGCACTGAAGGGTGGCACTGATGGGTGGCACTGGGCACAGATAT
The DNA here is from genome assembly GCA_028564925.1 of Lithobates sylvaticus. NCBI lineage: Eukaryota > Metazoa > Chordata > Amphibia > Anura > Ranidae > Lithobates > Lithobates sylvaticus. Next base: position 499,132,490 of record CM053026.1, read on the forward strand.
GCGGCACTGACAGGCACAGATAGGCGGCACTGGTGGGCACAGATAGGCAGCACTGGTGGGAACAGATAGGCGGCATGGATAGGCGGCACTGATGGTCAGCACTGATGGGCACTGATGGGCATTGATGGGTGGCATTGATGAGCAGCAGGGATGAGCAGTGATGGGCATTGATAGGCAGCACTGATAGCCAGCACTGACTGGCATCACTTATGGCCACTGATTGCTGGCACGTGTGGGCACTGATTGCTGGAAATTGTGGGCACAGTTTGCTGGCAATTGTGGGCACTGGTTGGCACTGATTGCTGGCAGTGGTGGGCAATCATTGCTGGCACTGGTGGGCACTTAATTGTAATCAGGGCACTGATGATCAGTGCCCTGATTACATACCTAGCTGTCCCCTGTGAGGAGATGCCGCTGATCGGCTCTCCTCTCCTCACACTCTGTCTGTGTAAGGCGACGAGCAACGATTACTGGCATCTCTGTGTTTACATGTGACCGGCTGTGATTGGACACAGCCGATCACATGGTTAAAGAGCCGTGGCTCTTTACACAGATTGGGGTTGCGCCGTGTCTTAGCAACATGGCACAGCCATGATCGCCACACTGCGCGCATCCGGGGGCGTGCGGGAGTGGTCGTTCCCATCATATGACATCCACCCAGAATGAGAGCTGCACCGCCCAGCCATCATTTGATGGTGGGCGGGCAGCAAGTGGTTAAAGTGAACAATATAAATTAAATAATAATTTAAATATAGTGGCTAGGGGATCCCCTTAGTCTTCCTGTAAAGTAGTGCATCTGCACCGTGTATAGAACCTGCTGCAACAAAACTGACGTTTATAAAGAAAAAAAATGACATTTAAATTGTCAGCAATACAATACCGGCTGTATTGTAATGCAATACCATTGCCCGCAATACAAAAATTTAACAAGGGGGCCCCCAGATCCTGCCCCCCCCCCCCCATGTGAATGAGTATGAGTATCATCAAAAAAAGTGTCAAAAATAAAGACAGAATGCAGTTTTGAACATTCCTTTATTAAAAAAATAAAGAAACAATGTGCCCCGATGTAGACCCATCGTCAATCATGACGCCCACCGCACTGTCGGGCCAGGAAAAAAAGAAAAAATGCTTGCAACAAAGGCTAACCGCCGAATGCCTGCTCCAATGTTTCACAGTTTTTAAATAGGTAAGGGGTGGGGCCACCTGGGGACATCACCTGGTGGCACCACCCCCTTGTGATGTCACTGACCCTAGTAAATACAGCTAGATAAAACAAAAACTGTGTCTGTCTTAATTTCAGGCTGCAAAGCTACAAAAGGGGGTGACTCTTTTTTATACCCACTGTATCTGTGTACATTTAAACTGCCTCAGAATAAGAACAGCAATTTTGATGCTAGGAGATGTTAGAAGTTCATGTTAGTTGAAATGCACAGTTTGGATGGTTTGATCTAGCTAATGCATACCTCCTAAAGCTTAAACTTTACAAAGAAGAATACCATGGAAAAACTCTGCGCACCAAAGCCTAATGTGGGCATATAATGTGAGCATATAATGTGGGCCTAATATGGGTATCATTTAAATAATATAAAACACCCCAGTGTGAAAGGGATTGTACGGTTTGTTTGTGTTAATGCAGAAGTGCAGTGAGAGATAAGTCAGTCCCATAATCAGCAGGGCCAGAACATGACATTCCAACTATTGTTGTGGGTGGAGTAGAGAAGCCAGGATCGTCCTGCAGCCTGTGATTACAGAAATGCCAGCAGCACGATATATGCATTGTGTAGCTGGAAAATCCTGTGGTCCACCGGACCACCGAATTTGGGACGAAAGGCAGGACGGTCCCAAAGAATCCGGGATTGTTGCTAGGTATGCAAATGAGCCACCACATCTTTACAAATTTGGTTCTCAAAGTTCTAATGAGGTAGAAACTCATGTTAACTCTGATACATAAACCAGATGCATTTCTAACATACTGTATCAGACCTTACTTTCCAATAAACAATCTGTATGTGGTGACAATTTCAGCTATGATTTATGACTGGTAAGTTATTAAATGAGGAGAAAGATGTAGCACATAATCCAAATGCTATGTTTGGGTATCAGATATCTGGTCACCTGATCTTTAAAGATCATAATTAAAATGGCAAGGGCCTGTGGTTGATGTCCTTCACCACCAATCAAATTCAAGTTGACATTTTACAATTAGGGGTTAGAAAATAAAAGCAGGCATCTGTCTACTTTGGGCAAAATAAAAGCTGACAGATTCCTTTCATGTTTCCATACTTTCTCGTTGTATTTTATCTATTCAAAATAATACAGAACATTTTACCTTGAGCTTTCCCTGATCACATACCTGTTTATTTAACTTTTTTTCTGATTTCTCTGTGTCCATATTTAGCTCCTCTAGAAGCAAAACTGAAGACCACCCAGAAACAGCACCTTCTGAAACAGCATTTCAACCACATTCTAGCCACCATTCTTCCGCTAACATAGAGAGGATGACTCCTCCATCGAACAGTATTGTGGATCAGAGCAGTGTGAAAATTCAGAGACACACGAGAGCCCAGAGTCTTACACAAGGCCCTTCCCAGCACAGTAATCTCCATAGCACAAGACTGGCTACCTTACCTTCACCCAGTAACTTCAGTCCCACTAAAACTATACAAGATTCAACAACCCAGAGGACACAAGATACTGACGAAGATTATTTGTATGCTGAAAACAGAACTTCTAAAATTTCTCCAATTGAAGCAAAAAGTAAAAGTGACATGGATTTAAGTTTCAATAGTAATAACTCAATAAATCACAACCTTAACAAACAAAATACGAAGTCTACTCCACCACAGAGGCCTCCACCCCCAAAGGTCAAGGGCTTAAATTCAACAAAAGAAGCCAACATTTCACAAAACAGCACCGTATTTGGGCAGAAGGTTCCCACTAATTGGAAAAACAATACAATGTGGAGCAGCAGCTCATCGGAGTCTGAAACTCCCTCACACCATGGGAAAATATCACTCCGTATATCTGAGTCTGGTCTCCAGTTATCTCCTCTGGTTGGGAATGATGATGTGGAAGATGAAGTATTTGTTAAGGACCAAGAGTTGGGAACATCCCCGAAAATTCATTTTGTTCCCCCATCGCCACCTCCATTCCCTCCTCCAACTCTGGAAGATGCCCTTTTAAAGGAAAAGGAAGAGAAAATACATACTTTGCTGGCTACTCCCCCCAAGCATTATGAAGGAAATATGAGGAAAGACTGGAAAGAAATGTAAGTTTTAGCTGCAAAGTACTTTATGCAGTACACGATAAGTGCTGAATGTGATTAGTTGAGAATATTAGCTGGCTTCTCCCTCTTAGCTTAAAAACTTGCGCTATAAAAATAAAGCAGAGTGTGAAGCTGGCCATATACCAGTAGAATATCTTTCGAATGCTTGCACAGAAAATTTGTAAAACGCTCTTTAAGGCATTTTTTCTTGCTTCCTCGAGTCAACTACAGTAATTTTGTTCAAAAGCCCTTATAATTTCATTCATACTTGCTCATTGAATGGAATCTCAGATGTATAAAAAAAATTCTTTTGTTTCTAGAATACAAACATTACAATATGCATCATTTTCCCTGTACAAAAAACATATTCACAGTCCATTTTGCTCATTCAAAAAATTTTCATCCTGGTCCTTCGAATTTTCTCATAACTATGGTCAAAAATGAAAGTTGATTTGACCCTACTAGCAATTAGAAAATTGAATGTTCAAAAACGAAGACTGAAATTCTACTGGTGTATGGACTTATAGACATGCAAAGAAGAGAACTGTTCTGTATGTACTAAAAATGTACATATTATCAAAGGACAGTTGCAATTAGTTTATGTCTCTGTCTTCTCTGTCTTGCATTTTTGTCTGCTTTCACTGGGGTCAGGAAATATACTAGTCACGAGAAAACAAATATTCGGTATGTACAATATTCCATTGCCTGTTCTTAAGGTTTTTAACCTCTTTTTTTTTTTTTAGAACATTACTTAGAACCCCCAAACTTTATATATTTTTTTCAGAAACCCTAGAGACACCCTAGAGAATAAAATGCACTGTATCATCAATGTGCACAGAAACAAGAAGCTGGAAAAGAAATCTCATATCATACTATACAACTAGATGGCACCATCTGACACAAAGAATCCCTCTGTATATATATATCCTGTACACTGTATATACACTATATTACCACAGGTATTGGGACACCTGCCTTTACACGCACATAAACTTTAATGGCATCCCAGTCTTAGTCCGTAGGGTTCAATGTTGAGTTGGCCCACCCTTTGCAGCTAAAACAGCTTCAACTCTTCTGAAAAGACTGTCCACAAGGTTTAGTAGTGTGTCTATGGGAATGTTTGACCATTCTTCCAGAAGCACATTTGTGAGGTCAGGGACTGATGTTGGACGTGAAGGCCTGGCTCGCAGTCTCTGCTCTAATTCATCCCAAAGGTGTTCTATCGGGTTGAGGTCAGGACTTTGTGCAGGCCAGTCAAGTTCCCCCACCCCAAACTTGCTCATCCTTGTCTTTATGGACCTTGCTTTGTGCACTGGTCCAAATCATTTGGTGGAGGGGGGGGGGGTTATGGTGTGGGGTTGTTTTTCAGGGGTTGGGTTTGGCATCTTCATTCCAGTGAAGGGAACTCCTAAGTCGTCAGCATACCAAGACATTTTAGACTATTTCATGCTCCCAACTTGTAGGAACAGTTTAGGGATGGCCCCTTCCTGTTCCAACATGGCTGTGCACCAGTACACAAAGCAAGGACATATGAGATAAAGTTGTGAATATGGCACAGATATTCCCTTTGTACTCCATGCTGCAAAATCAAAACATTACTACGTAGGTCAGTAAAATTATATATTTTTTAAATAAATTTTCTATTTTTATAACATGCCTTTGCTTTAATCTTTCCTAACTTCTTTTGATACCTTTCAGCCCATGCACACTTCTGTGCTTTAAAGGAGAAGTATGGATTTGGCTTTTTCCACATATTCATACTAACCTAGGTGGATGCAGCATCGGTCCGATGCTGCATCTGTCCCCCGGCGTCTCTGCACTGATAACCGAGCCATCGAACTTTGCCGATGGCTTGGTTCTCTCAGCTCCCCGAGAGAAAACTGCTGACTGTCAATCAGCAGGTCTCCTGCTCTGCTCCTCCACAGCTAAGAGGCTGAGACTGCCATCAGTCCAGGCACCTGGCTGGACTTCTCCTTTAAGTACAGTTTTCATTGGTTGCATTCTTTGTTCATGCATTTCAGGCATTTCACAATTTCAACACTTTAAGAATGCATTTACAAGGAGAATTCTACCTCACCTTTCTTGTTTCTTTCAATGTGAATATATTGCTTCTCAAAGATTACAATCACAAGACATACTGTAGAGTTAGTTTCAGGCCATTTCTAACAGCTTTGTTCACACCATATACATGCCGCCCAACTTTTTGAGATGGGAAAGAGGGACATCTATTAGCAAACGTATGTAGGCATAGGACACACCCCTGCCATGCCCCCTACAAGGAGAATTAAACAAAAATATATATTAGTTAAACCCAGTGCTTTTAGAATTTGAATGAAAGGTTTAGCACTGGAAAAACCTTTTTGAAAGATAAATAGTGCATTTTATATACAACTATATATATCAGACCAAAATGAGAGACAAACAAGGAGGAAAGAGGGACAGAGGAACTTTGTTCCAAATCAGGGACAGTCCCTCGAAGTCAGGGACAGTTGGGAGCCAGGAGCTATGTATATACATGGGCAGTGCTCAGCAGGCTTGCCCAATGCAGTCCCAATACATAGACAAGGCATTTTGCCTTAACCTTTTCCCTGTACGCATATATGCAACCTCTCGATAGGTGGGTTTTAACACTGAGAGGCCACATAAATGCGGCCTTATGTAAACATCTTTCTGTCCTGAGAGCTCACACCCTAAGAGACTGTTAGGTACTGGAAATCTCCCAATACATATTTGCGATCGGGAACTTTCCGGTCATGTGAGTGCTGTGACAGCCAATCACAGTGGTCACATGATTGAAATGCCTGCCTCCACTTCCCCAGCATTTAGAACATCTTAAAGGGTGGGAAGGTCCCGGAAGAAAGGGGTTAAAGCAGAATCTCACCTCAAAGAGGAAATTCCACTTTAAATCCTATACCCCCTATATATATTTTTTTTTTGGGGGGGGGGGGAGGGGAAGCAGGTACCCAGTTTTGGCAGGTACCCGCTCTTACTTCCACTTGGATCGCCTAGGTCATGGGTGCTTAACTTGCAGCCCTCCAGCTGTTCCAGAACTACAAGTCCCATGAGGCATTGCAAGACTGACAGTTACAAGCATGACTCCCAAGGGCAGAGGCATGATGGGACTTGTAGTTCCGCAATAGCTGGAGGGCCACATGTTGAGCGCCCATGACGTAGGCGATCTGAGCAGAAAATAAGCAGCTACAGGATTTGTAATTCATTTTTTTTATCCAACCACTTTAAGTCTGTGAACTGTGAGTTCAGTTGTGCGCTAAAAATGTGGGACATGCACTGCTTTTTTCAGCACAGCGTGTTGTGACACACTCTACCACATGCTGTGATAAAGATAAACGAAATGCCAAAAAGAAGTAAAGAATGTGATGCATCATTTGTGGTGCATTGGCATTGCTCCCTTTACAACTCACACCATTGGCCAGTATTGTGAATGAGCCCTTAGTAACACCTGCTGGTTGCTTAAATTAGAGGGCTGGCAGTCCGTCAAGGTTCTCTTCTCATAGAAGAAAATTAAGCTACGAGTTGTAAACTTTGAAAAGTAATTTCTTCAAAATGTTTATAAGTACAGAGGTGAATGAGGGATTGTTTTAAAGTGATTATACTGCTTCTTCAGAATATATACATATTTTAGTGTGAACAATCTGGATAATAGTTAATAGTTAACTTTAAAGGACAACTATCATGAGTAATAATATATTTATAGAATATGTAATATGGTAGTTTTAAAGCTGCTTTTTACAAACTTTTTAGGATTTCTCCATTGCACGATGCTTGTTGAACAAAATAGAAGGTGACAACTCATGGTCTACACTATGTGGACAGTAGAGAGCGCTATTTAAAACCTGAAAGCAGGAGGAGAGCTTTATGAACAGTTTGGCTGTTTATAAGTGATAAACATTCATGATAGGCATTTTATGAGTCACCATACTTCACACCATGTGGGGTCACTAACACTTTTATGCCATGCAGTTGTGAAACACTACCAAGTCAGAATTCGGGCTTTGTTCAGCTCTCCGATCAGCCAGCAGAAGCACTGACTGGTTGCTCGGGACTCCCATACACATATCAGAAACATGCAATGCTGGGATAACATACACTTTAATCTAGGTACCCCTTACCCCAGAGGTATGTATACCAAGAGCCCTTTTCCTCCACACAGTGTATGGGCTGGCTGTTTGGAGACAAGGCAGCAGTATGGATTTTGCTAGGAAAAAATCAATGTATGCATTTACAGTGGTGTGTAGGTGAAGTTCTGGTGTCCAACAATCGTACATATTCGCCAGCACACCATGGATCGAGGAAACGTCGTCCAAAAAAGGTTTTTAATGAAAAAAAATTACATCACAAAGGTATAAGGTGCAGCACCTTATACTTTTGTGATGTAATTTTTTTTCATTAAAAACCTTTTTTGGACGAAGTTTCCTCGATCCATGGTGTGCTGGCGAATATGTACGATTGTTTGATGTTTCCAGGACCCGACTGGTAATCGCTACAGCACCCGCCTTTTTTATGAGCCACATATACCAGGAATGAGTGCGATAGGAATATCAATCTGACTGGTGTCCAACAGACAGGGCTGAAAATGCTGGTTAGAAATTCTGTGTAGAAAAAACACTAAGTTGTCAGACAAAACAGGAAGTTAGGATCTCACTGAATTTCTGGTAGATTAAGAGATATTTTTCTATACATGCAGTATTTTTAAAGGGATGAAACCTGTAGAAATGTGTTAGAGAGATGAATTAAAAAGTTTTTTTTTTTTTTTTTTTTTTTTTTTTTGGCCTGATGTACACTTTAAAGGAGCTTTTTTGACCATACTTCTACTATGGATCACAAGAGTGCAGTTCGTTCTGCACTCCTGTGAACTGTTTTCAGCCGACAGCGGGCTAAAAGCCACTGTCACCTGATGTCACTCAGACAGTCCATGCTCAGGAAAAATCCCATCCATATGGTAGGGATACACCCATATGCCTGGCCTGGCACCTGTGCCGAGAGCCTGAGCCAGCCGTTCCTGCCCCTCCACAGCCAGAACTTCAGTGAGTGCTGGAAAGGAGAGCAGAGAGTGGTGACTGACATCAACGGTGTTTGATCGCTCAGTTTTCACTACAGAGCTGGTGGGGACATATACAGTATTGGATTGATGCTGCATCCACCTAGGTGATTATAATTGTTTGTTTTCTTTTTAATCTCAAACTTAATGATCAACTTAAGTCTTCAAATGAATTCATAAAAGCATGCTTTATTTTCACAGCATCTCATAACTTTGTTTTTGTTTACTCCTCTTTTAATGGCAGATATCCCAAAACTGTGGAGAGCACAGAAAAAATAGAGACTACTACAGAAAAGAGTGTCTTGAGCCTGCCAACTGCTCTTGCGCTTATAAGAGATACAGAACTTCCTCAGGCTAGTGCCTCTTCTTCATCAGAGATACCTCAGTCCACAGCAAGTTCAGCGAGAACCGGTCAGAGCTCCCAAGACCTCCCTCCAACTCTGGATGACGAAACCTCCAATGTAGCACTTAAACCTTCAGAAAACACTGTCCCAGAATACAAACCCACCTATAACCATATTAGCAAAAGTATAATATCTCCTGAGGATGTCAAGTCTCAGGAGTTGGCCAAGGAGATTGTAGTAGAGGACAAGTCCCTGGCTGACATTTTGGATCCAGAGTGTAAGATGAAAACAACTATGGATTTGATGGGGGAGCTGTTTATGAGAAACCCCAGTGCTTTAAGAGAGAGAAGCAAAAGCCAGATCAAAGACAAGATAAAGTCAGATGATTTGTCATCAGCACACAATGGAAAGTAAGTGTTTTTACCAAGATATTCTTATACTCCTCTCTTTCTACAGATTTGTACATTTTTTATTCACTTTTATTTGGCAGGTAAAGAACTTCCTATATATGTTTTCCTGCATATTAACCATTAGCATGGAGTTCTACTATAAAGGCATAGTTCACCTTTACTAAAAAAAAAACTGCCTATGCAGATAAGGGATGTTGGTAGATAAAAACAAACTGTGCAGCTTTGACCAAGGTTGCTATAGGTGTAGGCCATTTACATACCACATGAAGACTGACTGGAAAACTCCTCGGAAGTTGCCAAGGATATTGCTAAGGGATGCATACCTTCACCATCAACGGAGTGAGCTTTCTCTGATTCAAACCCCTCACATGTGCTTTCTCGCTCTTGATGCAGTAACTTTTGATTCAGTGTTTGAGAGCTCGCTCCTGTGATGGTGAAGGTGTACAGTAACAGCTAGACGTTTCTTAGCAACAGCCTTGGCAATGTCCTAGGAGTTTTCTAGTCAGACTTCAAGAGGTATGCAAATGGCCTACACCTATAGCAAGGGCATTATCTAACTTAGGTCAAAGATGCGCAGCTTGTTTTTATCTACAGACGGTCCTTATATGTATAGGCAATTTTTTGGTAAAGGTGAACCTATAACCTATGATCAGTCATTTCATTTTCACAGTATTAAATGCATGTGTAGCACTGTTTATATTTCATGTCATATTTGCATATAATGAAAATGTAATACAAAGGTTTAATGCTTATTTCTTCAACATGCAAAGGCACAGTTACAGTTTACAGTACATTCATTAGTAGTGTGCTGTGCCATATTAGCCATGGATAGTAGTAGGAAAGGAAAAATGTAAGTGATATCTTTTGTGTGAGTACCTGAATAGATTTTGAGGTGCAAGCTTTCAAAAACACTTAGCTGCCTTCTTCAAGAAATTCACACAGATAACTTAAAGTGGTTCTCAAGGTTAGTAGGGGCAAACAATATGTCTTCTCTCCCCTGACAGAACAGGGACTTGTGTGTTTACACACACAAATCCCTGTTTCTGCTCTCGTTCACACGATCGTGGGTAGCCAGCCACGCGCATCGGGACCCCCGCCATGTACGACGTACCCATACGGGGGTTTCGCCCAGCTGAGCCATTCTGCCGACGTATATCGGCGTGAGCCGGTTGGCAACTGGTTAAAAAAACTAAAGTAATACTGTATGTCCCTATTAAAGCCATGGGGGTTGATTTACTAAAGTTCGAGCATGCAAAATCTGGTAAAACTGTGCATTGTAGCCAATCAGCTTCTAACTTCAGCTAGTTCAATTAACCTCTTCCCGCTGGCGGCACGCATATATGTGGCCTCTCGGCGGGTGGGCTTTAAAGCCAAGAGTCTGCATATATGCAGCCCTATATAAACACAAAACTGTGCGGAGAGCGCACTCCCAGGATAGTCAACGGTGGGCACCAGAAAGCTCTGAATGCATACTTGCAATCGGGAGCTTTCCGATCATGTGACTGCTGTGACAACTATTCACAGCAGTCACATGACCCAAATGCCTGCCTCCGCCTCCAAACATCTTGAAGTTCTTAACCACTTCAATACAGGGCACTTATACGCCCTTTCTGCCCAGACCAATTTTCAGCTTTCAGCGCTCTCACACTTTGAATGACAATTACTCAGTCATGCAACACTGTACCCAAACAACATTTTTATAATTTTTTTCACACAAATAGAGCTTTCTTTTGGTGGTATTTAATCACCAATGTTTTTTTTTTTGCGATATAAGTAAAAAAAAAAATTTGTGTATATTATTTGGTCTGTGTGAAAGAGTCTACAAGCTATGGTGCAAATCATTAAAAATTGATCACACCTGATGTATTGAAGGCCTATCTAAATTCTTGAGGCCCTGAAATGTCAGGATAGTACAAATACCCCCCAAATGACCCCTTTTTGGAATGTAAACAGTCTGAGGTATTTAGTAAGAGGCATGGTGAGTTTCTTGAAGTTCTAATTTTTTTCCCACAATTCTTGGGGAAATTAAGAAATAAAATTTTTTTTTTTTTTTTTACACAAAATTGTCATAATAACAATTTATTTCTCACACACAGCATAAGCATACTTCCAATTACACCCCAAAAATACATTCTGCTACTCATCCTGAGTATGATGATACCACATGTGTGAGACTTTTTCACAACTCGGCCACATAGAGAGGCCCAATCAGGTGTTCTAGGAGCATAAATTACACATATAATTGTGTAATTTATGCTCCTAGAACACCTGATTGGGCCTCTCTATGTGGCCGAGTTGTGAAAAAGTCTCACACATGTGGTATCATCATACTCAGGATGAGTAGCAGAATGTATTTTTGGGGTGTAATTGGAAGTATGCTTATGCTGTGTGTGAGAAATAAATTGTTATTATGACAATTTTGTGTAAAAAAAAAAAAAAAAAATGTATTTCTTAATTTCCCCAAGAATTGTGGGAAAAAAATTAGAACTTCAAGAAACTCACCATGCCTCTTACTAAATACCTCAGACTGTTTACATTCCAAAAAGTACCTGTCACCAGCCCATCATAGTACCTGTCACCAAAATGGGGTCATTTTGTGAGTAATTCCTGGTGCTCCAGGACCTTCAAAAGTGTGATACACATATAATTTCATTCCTACCTATCACACTTTTGAAGGTCCTGGAGCACCAGGAATTACTCACAAAATGACCCCATTTTGGTGACAGGTACTATGATGGGCTGGTGACAGGTACTATGATGGGCTGGTGACAGGTATTCTAATGGGCTGGTGACAGGTCATCTTATGGTCTGGTGACAGGTCCTCTTTATTTGTGGGGCAATCGGGGCACATCACTGTACTACAGCACATTTTTCTTCCAGGTCTCCTCCTCACACACCGAGGAGGAGAACCCGGAAACTGCACTACAGACGTTTGTTGACATTTGTGACCGGCTGTGATTGGACACAGCCGGTCACATGGTAAAGAGACAATTTCACTCATTGACTCTTTACGCTGATCGGGGATGGGGTGTGTCCGAGGGACATGTCTCATCCCCGATTTCCACGCTGTGCTCCCCCTAGGGGGCGCACAGGCAGCGAAAACTAGCACAACACATGTGACCAGCTGTGATTGGACACAGCTGGTCACATGGTAAAGAGACATTTTTATTTACTCTCATCAGGGATGGGCTGTGTCCCGAGGGACACGCCTCATCCCCGATTGCCACGCCGCAGGCCCTCGGGGGCCCACAGGAGCGGCAAAAACCGGAGGACGTCATATGACATCCACCTGGAGGGAGGAGATGTTCCTGCTGGTGTCATATTACTATGGCCCAGTATTGAAGTGGTTAAAGGGCTGGGAGGCAGCGGCGGGAAGGGGTTAAGTGCTGACAAAAAAACCTGGAAGCTGATTGGTTTCTATGCAGAGCTGCACCAGATTTTTCACTCTCCAGTTTTAATAAATCAATCCCATTGTGTAGTATGTTGAAATTCCTGTTTCAATGTATATTCTGATTCTTCCCATTCCCTCTGTGTCTTAAATTTCCTCATCAGCTTCGTGACCCTCAATATTATGGTCAGGTCTGAAGGAATGTTCTGTCATGGGAAGGTCAATTCCTTTAGTCTTTCTCTTTACATGACTTAAGTCTCTATTTAAAACTGCATTATCTCACAGTAATACTTAAAGCGGAGTTCCACCCAAGAGTTGAACTCTCGCTTATATGCTTCCTCCCCCCTCCGGTGCCACATTTGAAACCTTTCAGGGGGGAATGGGGGACCTGTTTTTGACAGGTCCCCTTTCCCACTTCCAGAGACGGGCCGTGGCCTGATGTCCCGGAAGTTTGGCCACCCTCCTCCTTCCCCCGCCACCGGGCCAATTAGAAATCGCAGCACGCTTCACACATGTGCAGTAGGGAAACAGGAATGAAGCCGAAACTCTTCACTGCCTGGTTCCCTTATCAGGAATGGCGGCGGCAGCACCCGGGAGTCAATCCGAAGATCGGCTGGGGTGCCGACATTGCAGGCTCCATGGACAGGTAAGTGCCCTAATATTAAAAGTCAGCAGCTACAGTATTTGTAGCTGCTGACTTTTTATTTTTTTTCACCCAGGCTGGACCTCCTCTTTAACTTTATGGTCAAGATGGAAAGAGTTAGGCTAGGTTCACACTTGTGCGGGTGGTTGTGAGACCGTACCCACAACCACCAGCAGAGAGAAACGCACTGCTGCTCAGGAGTGGCATGGGGGTACCATCAATCCTAATGGCACCCCACGCACTGTAAACTGCACTACGTGTTTTCCCTGCTGCTGCGTTTTCTGAAAAGGTGCAGGGACATTTTCCCTGCGTTTTCAGTGGCTACAGCAGCCCATTCAAATGAATGAGCTGCCATTCATGAGCAAATGCAGCCAAGGGGAATCATATATATGAACCAAGCCTTAGTGTTGTGTTGTTGCTATTAACCAGTTAACAACCGGCCCATAGCCGAAAAACGGCTACAGGGCGGTTGCTTAACTCTGGGAGGCCGTTAATTAACGGCCTCACAGAATTCTGCTCTTGCGCGCCCCCTGGTGAGCGCACTCGAGAGCATCCATGATCGCCGGGTCCAGAGAACCCGGCGGATCATGGATCACGGTAAACGGCCGTTCATCGCGGCCGTTTACCACGTGATCGCTCCATCAAATGACGGAGTGATCACATGTAAGCAAACCGGCGTCATTTGATGACGCCGGTTCCTCTCTCCTCCTCTCTCTGTACCGATCGGTACAGTATGAGAGGAAAGGGGGAGGGATCGGTGGCAGCAGTGCTGTGGGCGGGATCTGTAGTGCCCACAGCCTGCTCTGCCACCACCGATCCATCCATCCATGCTCAGCCATCCCTCCATACCCTGCAATACACAGCAATAGCCTGCAGTGTATTGCTGGGTATTGCAGGGTATGGAGGGATGGCTGAGCATGGATGGATGGATGCTCTGCCATCCCCTCCAATACTGTGCCATACCCCCCAATACTGTGCCATACCCCCTAATACTGTGCCATACCCCCCAATACTGTGCCATACCCGCAATACTCTGCCATACCCCGCAATACTCTGCCATACCCCGCAATACTCTGCCATACCCCGCAATACTCTGCCATACTCTGCCATACCCTGCCATACCCTGCGATACTCTGCCATACCCCGCAATACTCTGCCATACCCTGCCATACCCTGCGATACTCTGCCTGCGATACTCTGCCATACCCCGCGATACTCTGCCATACCCCGCGATACTCTGCCATACCCTGCGATACTCTGCCATACCCTGCGATGCTCTGCCATACCCTGCGATACTCTGCCATACCCTGCGATGCCCTGCCATACCCTGCGATGCTCTGCCATACCCTGCCATACCCTGCGATACTCTGCCATACCCTGCGATACTCTGCCATACCCTGCGATACTCTGCCATACCCTGCGATACTCTGCGATACTCTACCATACCCGGCGATACTCTGCGATACCCGGCGATACTCTGCAATACCCGGCGATACCCTGCGATACTCTGCCATACCCTGCGATACTCTGCCATACTCTGCCATACCCTGCCATACCCTGCGATACTCTGCCATACCCCGCAATACTCTGCCATACACTGCCATACCCTGCCATACCCTGCGATACTCTGCCATACTCTGCCATACCCCGCGATACTCTGCCATACCCCGCGATACTCTGCCATACCCTGCGATACTCTGCCATACCCTGCGATGCTCTGCCATACCCTGCGATACTCTGCCATACCCTGCGATGCTCTGCCATGCCCTGCCCTGCCATACCCTGCGATGCTCTGCCATACCCTGCCCATACCCTGCGATACTCTGCCATACCCTGCGATACTCTGCCATACCCTGCGATACTCTGCCTGCCATACCCTGCGATACTCTGCCATACCCTGCGATACTCTGCGATACTCTACCATACCCTGCGATACTCTGCCATACCCTGCGATACTCTGCCATACCCTGCGATACCCTGCGATACCCTGCGATACTCTACCATACCCTGCGATACTCTGCAATACCCTGCGATACTCTGCCATACCCTGCCATACCCTGCGATACTCTGCAATACCCTGCGATACTCGCTACGATCAAAGCCAGGATCGTTTTTTTTTTTTTTTTATTCCAGGCTTTCCAGCCTAGAGGTGAGATGTGGGGTCTTATTGACCCCCATATCTCACTGTAAAGAGGACCTGTAATGCCATATTCCTATTACAAGGGATGTTTACATTCCTTGTAATAGGAATAAAAGTGATCAAAAACATTTTTGGGGGGAAAAAAAGGGTCAAACTAAAATAAAGTAAAATGAACAATAAAATATATATATATTTTTTAAAGCGCCCCTGTCCCCGTGTGATCGCACGCAGAAGCGAACGCATACGTAAGTCCCGCCCACATATGAAAACGGTGTTCAAACCACACATGTGAGGTATCGCTGCGAACGTTAGAGCGAGAACAATAATTTTGGTCCTAGACCTCCTCTGTAACTCAAAACATGTAACCAGTAAAAAAAATTAAAGCCTATGGGGATTTTTAAGTAGCGAAGTTTGGCGCCATTTCACGAGTGTGTGCAATTTTGAAGCGTGACATGTTGGTATCTATTTACTCAGCGTAACTTCATTTTTCACATTATGCAAAAACATTGGGCTAACTTTACAGTTTTGTTTTTTGTAAAGCACAAAACATTTTTTTTCCAAAAAAAACACGTTCGAAAAATTGCTCTGCCATACCCTGCCATACCCTGCGATACTCTGCCATACCCTGCGATACTCTGCCATACCCTGCGATACTCTGCCATACCCTGCGATACTCTGCGATACTCTACCATACCCGGCGATACTCTGCGATACCCGGCGATACTCTGCAATACCCGGCGATACCCTGCGATACTCTGCCATACCCTGCGATACTCTGCCATACTCTGCCATACCCTGCCATACCCTGCGATACTCTGCCATACCCCGCAATACTCTGCCATACTCTGCCATACCCTGCCATACCCTGCGATACTCTGCCATACCCCGCGATACTCTGCCATACCCCGCGATACTCTGCCATACCCTGCGATACTCTGCCATACCCTGCGATTCTCTGCCATACCCTGCGATACTCTGCCATACCCTGCGATGCCCTGCCATACCCTGCGATGCTCTGCCATACCCTGCCATACCCTGCGATACTCTGCCATACCCTGCGATACTCTGCCATACCCTGCGATACTCTGCGATACTCTACCATACCCGGCGATACTCTGCGATACCCGGCGATACTCTGCAATACCCGGCGATACCCTGCGATACTCTGCCATACCCTGCGATACTCTGCCATACCCTGCGATACCCTGCGATACCCTGCGATACTCTACCATACCCTGCGATACTCTGCAATACCCTGCGATACTCTGCCATACCCTGCCATACCCTGCGATACTCTGCAATACCCTGCGATACTCGCTACGATCAAAGCCAGGATCGTTTTTTTTTTTTTTATTCCAGGCTTTCCAGCCTAGAGGTGAGATGTGGGGTCTTATTGACCCCCATATCTCACTGTAAAGAGGACCTGTAATGCCATATTCCTATTACAAGGGATGTTTACATTCCTTGTAATAGGAATAAAAGTGATCAAAAACATTTTTGGGGGGAAAAAAAGGGTCAAACTAAAATAAAGTAAAATGAACAATAAAAATATATATATATTTTTTAAAGCGCCCCTGTCCCCGTGTGATCGCACGCAGAAGCGAACGCATACGTAAGTCCCGCCCACATATGAAAACGGTGTTCAAACCACACATGTGAGGTATCGCTGCGAACGTTAGAGCGAGAACAATAATTTTGGTCCTAGACCTCCTCTGTAACTCAAAACATGTAACCAGTAAAAAAAATTAAAGCCTATGGGGATTTTTAAGTAGCGAAGTTTGGCGCCATTTCACGAGTGTGTGCAATTTTGAAGCGTGACATGTTGGGTATCTATTTACTCAGCGTAACTTCATTTTTCACATTATGCAAAAACATTGGGCTAACTTTACAGTTTTGTTTTTTGTAAAGCACAAAACATTTTTTTTCCAAAAAAAACACGTTCGAAAAATTGCTGCGCAAGTACCGTGCTAGATAAAAAGTTGCAACGACCGCCATTGTATTCTCTAGGGTCTTTGCTAAAAAAACATATATAATATTTTGGGGTTCTATGTAATTTTCTAGCGAATAAATGATGATTTTTACATGTAGGAGAGAAATGTCAGAATTGTCCTGGGTGCTCCAGAACGCCTGATGGTGCTCCCTGCATGTTGGGCCTCTGTATGTGGCCACGCTGTGCAAAAGTCTCACACATGTGGTATCGCCGTACTCAGGAGTAATAGTAGAATGTGTTTTGGGGTGTAATTTGTGGTATGCATATGCTGTGTGTGAGAAATAACCTGCTAATATGACAATTTTGTGAAAAAAAAAAAAATGAAAAAAAATCTTGATATTGCAAAGAATTGTGGGAAAAAATGACAACTTCAAAAAACTCACCATGCCTCTTTCTAAATACCTTGGAATGTCTTCTTTCCAAAAAGGGGTCATTTGGGGGGTATTTGTACTTTCCTGGCATGTTAGGGTCTCAAGAAATGAGATAGGCCGTCAGTACTTCAGGTGTGATCAATTTTCAGATATTGGCACCATAGCTTGTGGACTCTATAACTTTCACAAAGACCAAATAATATACCCCAATTTGTACTTATTTTTACCAAAGATATGTAGCAGTATAAATTTTGGCCAAAATTTATCAAGAAAAATTACAAATTTGCTAAATTTTATAACAAAAACGAAGAAAAATTCATTTTTTTACAGAATTTTCAGTCATTTTTCTTTTATAGCGCAAAAAATAAAAAACCCAGAGGTGATTAAATACCACCAAAAGAAAGCTCTATTTGTGTGAAAAAAAGGACAAAATGGG
>CM053026.1:499151030-499167316 GCA_028564925.1 Lithobates sylvaticus
TTATAATTATAATAGTAGGACCCCGAGTTGGGCGGTGGGACGATGCGGACGTGTTTCCCATCAATTGCCCCTCCGCAGTTAGGAAAGTCCCAACGGCTGGCAAAGTGGGAGGCCACAGTCTGCCATTCCTGTGGCGTGGAAGGGAACTGTGGAGTGAAACAAGAAAAAAAAATTAGTCACTTTGCACCTAAACATTGCAAGCAGATTAGACAATCAACATCTTGGAACAAGAGCATTGTATAAAATTGGAGGCAGGAAAGTATTTGCACAGAAAAGTACAGGCTCCCCTTCACAGATTACTCACCCCCCATCAATCCCCCCACTTCTGATGGGCCATTGGCAATAACTAGGGTTTTGGGGGGGGGGGTGGACAGGTAACCCTCTGCACTTCATTGATTGGCAAATGGCTCAATAATGTGTGCTAGTTTGGCCAGACCCTCTGTACTTAACACTATTGGCAGCCCCCAGGAAAGATAAAATAACATTTCAACCCCCCCCCCCCCCCAAAAAAAAAAGGCAGGCACATTGTGACATTATGAAATTACTAAGCAAGCTAATAGGAGGGAAAGAAGACAAAAAAATAGGAAATGGAATGTATGGAGGCAGCCCCTTGCACTACATGCTTTGCTGAATTCATCCCTAAAGATGCCGACTATAAAGAGGTAGGTATATAGTGTGTATGGACCTTGGGAAAGCCAGCAGATAAAGGATTGGTACCATCTGACAGAGCAGTTGGGGGCTCTACATGAAGTAAACCACACAGCAAACATTTGTGCATATTTTAGGGGGTGTTTGGGGGCAAACAATACTATGCAGCAGACAAAAGACATTGCTGAAGTGACTAGGCCATAGGTGTCTATTGGGGCAGAAGAGCATGCTGGTGAGGTAAGTGAAGGGAAAAATGCATGAAGGAGAAAAGGGGCACAGCATATTAGAACATATTGCAATCATGGTAATTAGGGAAGGAGGTCAAAAATAGAAGACATTAGCAAACAGAGCATACATAGAAGGGAATAGTCAAGTAGAAATGTTACCTTAATATAGTCCTCCTGCAGGACCTGAATGATGGCAGAACAGGTCTCTGGAATAATGATTCCCAGGGCCTGGGGAGAGATACCTGAAGAGAACTTCAAATCCTGAAGACTTCTCCCTGTCGCCAAGTACCTCAACGTGGCAACAAGCCTCTGCTCCGGAGTAATGGCTTGTCTCATGCAGGTATCCTGCCGGCTGATAAAGGGGGTCAGCAAAGCCAAAAGACGGTGAAAATCGGGGTCCGTCATCCTGAGAAAGTTCCTGAAATCATCAGGATTATTCTCCCGGATCTCACGAAGCAAAGGCATGTGCGAGAATTGGTCACGCTGAAGCAACCAATTCTTGGTCCACATACTCCTCGTCACTCTGTTCATGGACGGGTCTTGGCTCAAAGCTAAAAGCCCGACACCAATTCCGCGTACAGCACGAACTCGGCGACGAGTACGCACGGGAAACATCGCTCACAAGGTCACAAAAGGTCGGCTGGTCAGAACGGACAAACAGAAAGCACCGATAAACAGCAAGGCCTGAAAGAACGAAATGAATACCAGCAACGAGCAGACAATAAGCAGTGCAAATCAAAGCGTCCTATATCAAGATATAGGCCGCAATGACCAACAAATGCGAACTGACTACACGCACTAATAAACAGATACGCACGACAAGCACAAACTGAAGAGCAGTAACGATCTGAGTCAGAAAACTGAGAAGCGCGAATCTTAAGTCACCAAACTTCGACTAACTCTCGATAAACACGGGATCAGCAGAAGGAGCCCAACGGGTGCCTGACGTGGTGCTGAACTTCCCTTTTGTAATCTCGTGGACGACGACTTACGTCACGACGTTCTTGCAGACCGGATATTCCGACAACGTAGTCCGACCGTGTGTACGCAACACCAACATCGGACAAAGTACGACGGACAAAATCCGACCGACCTGGTCCGCGGATTGTCCGACCGTGTGTATGGGGCTTATGACTTTAATTTGGCTTTAGTTCTGCTTCAACACCGACAGAGGTGCCCCAGAGGCCCCGAGCATAAGTTCTGGCCTAACTTTGGTTGTTCGGACGTTCGGCAAACACTGAACAATGTTTGTGGCAAATTTTGAAAGCCACGTAACAACGTAAAAGTCTATGGGACACTAACATGAAAAACCAAAAGAGCTAATTTTTAGGACTTATATGCAAGTTATTGTCATAAAAAGTGTTTGGGGACCTGGGTCCTGCCACAGAGGACATGTATCAATACAAAAAAAAGTTTTAATAACAAAGTTTTTTCGAGGCGCAGTGATTTTAATAATGCTTAAAGTGAAACAATAAAAATCAAATATTCCTTTAAACATCGTGCCTGGGGGGGGTGTCTATAGTATGCCTGTAAAGTGGTGCAGTTTTCCTGTGTTTAGAACAGTACTGCAGCAAAATGACATTTTTAAAAGGAAAAAAGTCATTTAAAACTGATTGCGGTTGTAATGAATTGTCAGGTCTCGGCATCATAGATGAAATTCATTGAAAAAAGTGGCATGGGTTCCCCCCCAATCCATTACCAGGCCCTTTGGGTCTGGTATAAATATTAAGGGGAACCCCGAACCAAAAATTAAAAAAAAAAAACGCATGGGGGTCCCCCCAAAATCCATACCAGGCCCTTCAGGTCTGGTATGGAAATTAAGTGGAACCCTGTGCCAAATGTAAAAAAAAAAATGGCGAAAGGGTCCGCCCCAAAATCCATACCAGACCCCTCAGGTATGGATTTTAAGGAGAACCCTGCAGCAAAATATTTTAAAAAATGGCGTAGGGGTCCCCCCAAAATCCATACCAGACCCTTATCCGAGCACGCAACCTGGCAGGCCGCAGGAAAACAGGGGGAGACGAGAGAGTGCCCCCCTCCTGAACCGTACCAAGCCACATGCCCTCAATATGGGGAGGGTGCTTTGGAGTAGCCCCCCAAAGCACCTTGTCCCCATGTTGATGGTGACAAGGGCCTCATCCATACAACCTTTGCCCGGTGGTTGTGAGGGTATGCAAGCGGGGGCTTATTGGAATCTGGAAGCCCCCTTTAACAAGGGGACCCCCAGATCCCGGCCTCCCCATATATGAATTGGTATTGGGTACATTGTATTTGTACATTGTAAATTTTCAGCTTTCAGCACGCTCACACTTTGAATGATAATTACTCAGTCATGCAACACTATTTCCAAACAAATTTTATTTTATTTTTTTCGCACAAATAGAGCTTTATATTTCTATTTATAAAATAGCCACTTGTTTTTTTTATTTTTTGCGATATAAGTAAAAAACAACAATTTATACTGCTACATATCTTTGGTAAAAATATCCCAAATTAGTGTATATTATTTGGTCTGTGTGAAAGTTATAGAGTCAACAAGCTATGGTGCAAATCATTAAAAATTTATCACACCTGATGTACTGATGGCCTGTCTAATTTCTTGAGGCCCTGAAATGTCAGGACAGTACAAATACCCCCCAAATGACTCCTTTTTGGAAAGTAGACATTCCAAGGTATTTAGTAAGAGGCATAATGAGTTTTTTGAAGTTGTAATTTTATTTTATTTATTTTTTACACAAAATTGTCATAATAACAAGTTATTTGTCACACACAGCATAAGCATATTTCCAATTACACCCCAAAATACATTCTGCTACTCCTCCTGAGTATGGCGATACCACATGTGTGAGAATTTCACAGCCTAGCCACTTAGAGAGGCCCAACATGCAGAAAGAACCATCAGGCATTCTAGGAGCATAAATTACACATCTAATTTCATTCCTACCTATCACACTTTTGAAGGTCCTGGAGCATCAGGACAATGGAACTACCCACAAAATGACCCAATTTCGGAATGCAAACTCCCCAACGTATATTCTATGAGGCATATTGAGTCTTTTGAACATGTTTTTGGAGAATGTGGAAAGAAAATGAAAACTTATTTTTTACACAAAGGTGTCAATTTATAAGATTTTTTCAAACACATAGCATGTGCATAGCAAAAATTACACCCCATAAAAAAAAAAAAACATTCTGCTACTCCTCCCGATACCCCATCTGTAAAACTTTTACACAGCCTGGCCACATAGAGAGGCCCAACATGCAGGGAGCACCAGCACGCGTTCTAGGAGCATAAATTTACACATTTCATTTTCGGACTACCTATCACACTTTTGAAGGTCCTGGAGCACCAGGACAATGGAAATACCCACAAAATAACCCCATTTGGAAAGCAAACACCCCAACCTATATTCTATGAGGCATGGACTGTAGATAGGTACTTGGGTACTCTGATGAGCTGGTGACAGGTACTCGGGTACTCTGATGGGCTGGTGGCAGGTACTTGGGTACTCTGATGGGCTGGTGGCAGGTACTTGGGTACTTTGATGGGCTGGTGACCGGTACTTGGGTACTCTGATGAGCTGGTGACAGATACTTGGGTACTCTGATGGGCCAATAATAGGTACTCGGGTACTCTGATAGGCTGATGATAGGTACTCAGATGCTGGTGACAGGTATTCTGGGGCTGGTGACAGGTACTCGGATGCTGGTGACAGGTACACTGGGGCTGGTGACAGGTACACTGGGGCTGGTGACAGGTACTCTGGGGCTGTTGACAGGTACTCAGATGGTAGTAATAAAAACAAAAGGGTATCCACGCTACTGTGAAGTGATAATGATCCTAAAAATAAGCAGCCAGCACAGTTTGTTTATAAGCAAATAGTAATAAATATAAAAGTCCATATGTGGCGTTAATCTGAATTAGTAAACAGTCTATCAGAAGGAGGGAAAGATGAAATCCCTTCACCAACTTCAGTGTGTAAAAAGGGGCACACCACTGTCAGAAACCATGAAATCCGGCTGAGACAGAAGTACAGTTAAATCACACTTGTTTAACCCCTTCACTACCCGCCCATAGTCATATGACGCCCACAAGGTGGATCTCCCATCCTGGGTGGGCGTCATATGACGTCCTCCCATTCCCGGCCGCCTAGGCGTCGCTCGGGACCTGGTGCGCGTGCCCGGTGGCCGCGATGTCCGCCGGGCACCCGCGATTGCCCGTTAAAACAGCGGGACCGTGCTGGACCGTGGAGCTGTGTGTGTAAACACACAGCTCCACGTCCTGTCAGTGGCGAGGAGACCGATCATGTGATCCCAGTACGGAGGAACACCGATCGGTCTCCTCCCCTTGTGAGTCCCCTCCCCCCACAGTTAGAATCACTACCTTAGGGAACATATTAACCCCTGCAGCACCCCCTAGTGTTAACCTCTTCCCTGCCAGTCACATTTACACAGTAATCAATGCAGTCACGAAAAAAAAAATCGCAGATCGCCGCCATTACTAGTAAAAAAAAAAAATGCAATAAATCTATTCCCTATTTTGTAGACGCTATAACTTTTGCGCAAACCGATCAATATACGCTTATTGCGATTTTTTTAACCAAAAATATGTAGAAGAATACGTATCGGCCTAAACTGAGGAAAATTTTTTTATTTTTTTTTTTAAATGGGATATTTATTATAGCAAAAAGTAAAAAATATTGTGTTTTTTTTTCAAAATTGTCGCTCTTCTTTTGTTTATAGCGCAAAAAATAAAAACCACAGAGGTGATCAAATACCACCAAAAGAAAGCTCTATTTGTGGGAAAAAAAGGACGTCAATTTTGTTTTGGTGTAACGTCGCACGACCGCGCAATTGTTAGTTAAAGCGACGCAGTGCCGAATCGCAAAAAGTGCTCTGGTAAGGAAGGGGGTAAAAATCACCCGGGGCTGAAACGGTTAACCACTTGCTTACTGGGCACTTAAACCCCCCTCCTGCCCAGACTAATTTTCAGCTTGCAGCGCTGACACACTTTAAATGACAATTGCGTGGTCATACAACTATGTACCAAAATTACATTTTTATAATTTTTTTCCCCACAAATAGAGCTTTCTTTTGGTGGTATTTAATCACAGCTGGGGTTTTTATTTTTTGCTAAACAAACAAAAAAAGATGGAAGATTTAAAAAAAAAAAAAAAATCATATTTAATAGTTTGTTATAACATTTTGCAAACAGGTAATTTTTCTCCTTCATTGATATGGCACTGGTGGGTACTGATAGGCTGCACTGATAGGCACAGTTAAGGCGGCACTGATAGGCACAGATAAGGTGGCACTGATGGGGACAGATAAGGCAGTACTGATGGGCAGTACTGATGGGCACAGATAATATGGCACTGATGGGTGGCACGGATGGGTGGCACTGATGGGCACTGATAGGTACCACTGATAGGTGGCACTGATGGGTGGCACTCATGGGCACTGATGGGCACTGGTAGGTGACACTGATGGGCACTGATATGCGGCACTGAGGTGCAGCACTGTTGTTGAGGCAGATTGTGGGCACTGATAGGTGGCACTATGGGCACTGATGGGTGGAACTATGAGCACTGATAGGTGGCACTCTGGGCACTGATTGGTGGCACTGTGGGCACTGTTGACTATTCTTAGGTGGCACTGGCTGGGGGCACAGGTAGGCACTGATGAGCTGGCACCAGCTCGCCATGATCGGGACTGATGTCCCTCTCATGGCCGCCAGTGATCGGCTTTTGCTGTCAGAGCGAGGAGGAAAAATAGCCGACTACCGGCTCTGTTGTCATCACATGATCAGCTGTCATTGACAGACTCACTGATGAGCATGGGGGGAGGTGGAGAGCACAGGGGGGGGGGGCTGGTGGAGAGCACAGGGAGGGCGGTGGAGAGCATGGGGGAGGTGGAGAACACAGGGGGGCTGGTGGAGAGCATGGGGGAGGTGGAGAGCACAGGGGGGCTGGTGGAGAGCACATGGGGATGTGGAGAGCACAGGGGGAAGCGGAGAGCGTGGGGGGATATGAACAGAGCCTGGGGGGTGGCAGAGAGCATGGGGGGTGGCAGAGAGCACGGGGGGGTGGAGCACACTGGGGGGTGGCAGAGAGCACAGGGGGTGGCAGAGATCATGGGGGAGGTGGAGCGCACTGGGGGGGGGGTGGCAGAGAGCATGGGGGGGTGGCAGAGAGCATGGGGTGGCAGAGCGCACTGGGGGGTGGCAGAGAGCATGGGGGAGGTGGAGCGCACTGGGGGGTGGCAGAGATCATGGGGGAGGTGGAGCGCACTGGGGGGGGGGGGGGGTGGCAGAGAGCATGGGGGAGGTGGAGCACACTAGGGGGGGGGTGGCAGAGAGCATGGGGTAGGTGGAGCGCACTGGGGGGTGGCAGCGAGCACGGGGTGGCAGCGAGCACGGGGGGTGGCAGAGAGCACGGGGTGGCAGAAAGCATGGGGGAGGTGGAGCGCACTGGGGGGTGGCAGAGAACACGGGGGTGGAAGAGAGCATGGGGGGTGGAGCGCACTGGGGGGTGGCAAAGAGCACGGGGTGGCAGGGAGCATGGGGGAGGTGGAGCGTACTGGGGGGGTGGCAGAGAGCACAGGGGTGGCAGAGAGCATGGGGGGGTGGAGCGCAGGGAGCATGGGGCGCACTGGGGGGTGGCAGAGAGCACTGGGGAGGGGGGGGGTGGCAGAGAGCATGGGGGAGGTGGAGCACACTGGGGGGGGGGGGTGGCAGAGAGCACTGGGGGGTGGCAGAGAGCATGGGGGAGGTGGAGCGCACTGGGGGGTGGCAAAGAGCACGGGGTGGCAGAGAGCATGGGGGAGGTGGAGCACACTGGGGGGGGTGGCAGAGAGCATGGGGTAGGTCGAGCGCACTGGGGTGGTGGCAGCGAGCATGGGGGGGTGGCAGAGAGCACGGGGGTGGCAGAGAGCACGGGGGGTGGCAGAGAGCACGGGGGGTGGCAGAGAGCATGGGGGAGGTGGAGCGCACTGGGGGTGGCAGAGAGCACGGGGGTGGCAGAGAGCACGGTGGGTGACAGAGAGCACGGGGGGTAACAGAGAGCACGGGGGGTGACAGAGAGCACGGGGGGGGTGACAGAGAGCACGGGGGGGTGACAGAGAGCACGGGGGAGGTGGAGAGCACTGGGGGGGTGGCAGAGAGCATGGGGGAGGTGTAGCGCACTGGGGGGGGTGGCAGAGAGCACGGGGGTGGCAGAGAGCATGGGGTAGGTGGCAGAGAGCACCGGGGGGGGGGGGGGGGGTGGCAGAGAGCACGGGGGGGTGGCAGAGAGCATTGGGGTGGAGCGCACTGGGGGGTGGCAGAGAGCACGGGGTGGCAGGGAGCATGGGGCGCACTGGGGGGGGGGGTGGCAGAGAGCATGGAAGGTGGCAGAGCGCATGGGGGAGGTGGAGCGCACTGGGGGGGTGGCAGAGAGCATAGTTTCATAGTTTCATAGTTAGTAAGGTTGAATAAAGACATCAGTCCATCCAGTTCAACCTGAGTGAGTGTCTACAATTGTCCCTATCCCTGTACATTGCACACTCACATCGGTCCCTACCCTCAAGGAGCCCACAATCCAAGGTCCCCATTCATATACTAGGGCCAATTTTTGGACAGAAGCCAATTAACCTACCTGCATGTCTTTGGAGTGTGGGAGGAAACCGGAGTACCCGGAGGAAACCCACGCAGGCACAGGGAGAACATGCAAACTCCAAGCATGAGCAGGCAAAGAGTATGGGTGGTGAGGAGAGCCCGGGGGGCAGCAGAAATAAGCAGGATAGGGGGAGTGGTGGGGCCGGCTGCATATAGAACAATCATTCTCTCCATCTTCCTCCTGCAGTCTCCTGCTTCTCCTCTCCTCCTATCCAGGTTACAGGGGGGTGAGCGCAGAGCACGGGCTGCGCTCACGTTTTCTGTTATCCGGCTTCAAATTGTCAGGACTCAGCAGCAGGTGTCTGCTCTGGCTCCTCCCCCTTCGCAGTCATGCCCCTGGTACCGATGGCTGACCTATACAGGCAGCCGCAGAGAGGCCGAAGGCTTTTCATCTAGCTCCACCCCCTCTATGTTTGCGTGCCCCCAGCACCGATGGGCTGTGTTTAACTGGCAGCCACGGAGAGGCTGCATGAGCGGCGCGGGCTCAAAGAGCCTTGTGCCCTGCATGGACTTGCAGCCTGTCGGCCCTGGCGGCCGCGGCCCACCGAGCAATTGCCCGGTTTACCCTATGGCCAATCCGGGCCTGCTACCGGTACATCGAGCCACTCCAGAAAGGAAGATTAGGGAAGTAAACAAGTGGCTGAAGTGCTGGTGTAGTAAGGAGGGGTTTGGGTTCCTGGAGGACTGGGCTGACTTCTCAGTCGATAAGCGGTACTATAGAAGGGACGGGCTGCACCTAAATGAGGAGGGTGCAGATCAGCTGGGAATGAAGATGGCAGAAAAGTTAGAGGGGTTTTTAAACTAGGCGATGGAGGGGAGGGTCCAGAGGTAGAAATAGTCAGCGCGGAACATATTCCAGAGGGTAGTATTGGGGGCATTAGTGGTAGGTTGACCAAAGCACATAAACCCAAGGTAAGTATAGTAGCAAGTCCTAGTTACAATCTCGGAACACCCAATAAGAGGATAATATGCGACCGGTCTAAACTACGTGGCATGTTCACCAATGCCAGGAGCCTGACGGACAAGATGGGTGAACTAGAGATACTATTGTACAAGGAGGATTTGGAAGGATTTGGATTTTGTGGGAATTTCAGAGAACTGGTTCAACAGCTCTCATGATTGGCTGCCAAACATTCAAGGGTATACCCTCTTTATAGCAAGGATAGAGAGGGTAAAAAAGTGGGAGGGGTATGCCTATATAGCAAGAATAGTGTACAAGTGAATGTGAGAGATGACATCACTAAGGGAGTTAGGGAGGAGGTGGAATCCTTATGGGTAGAGCTCCAAAGGGATGAAGCTAAGGGGAAAATAATACTGGGAGTATGCTATAGGCCCCCTATCCTGAGGGAGGAAGGGGAGATAGATCTCCTATCACAATTTGGATTAGCAGCAAGGATGGGAAGTGTTATCATAATGGAGGATTTTAGTTATCCAGACATAGACTGGGTGAAGGGTACCATGCATTCATCTAAGGCTCACCAGTTCCTAAATGTCTTGCAGGACAATTTTATGGGTCAGATGGTAGACACACCAACTAGAAATAAAGCGTTACTGGATCTACTGATTACCAACAATACAGACCTGATCACGGATGTGGAAATAAGGGGCAATTTAGGGAACAGCGATCACAGGTCCTGGGTGGCTTAACTCTAATGTAAAAATGCATATAAAAGCAAAGGAGAAGGCCTTCAAAAAATACAAGATTGAGGGATCATCATCAGCATTCAGACTTTATAAAGAATGCAACAAGAAATGTAAGGGTGCAATATTGATGGCTAAGATAGAACATGAAAGGCAACTAGCGGAGGAGAGCAACAAAAAAAATCCCAAGAAATTCTTTAAGTATGTAAACAGTAAAAAAGGGAGGACAGACCATATTGGCCCCATAAAGAATGAGGAAGGACATCTGGTTACAAAGGATGGGGAGATGGCAAAGGTATTGAATTTATTCTTCTCCTCAGTCTTCACGAGGGAATCGGGGGGCCTCAGTAACCAAAACTGCAGTGTTTATCCTCATGACACATCACAGGAAGCCCCTCCATGGTTAACAGAGGACAGAATTAAAATTAGACTTGGGAAACTTAACATTAATAAATCACCGGGACCAGATGGCTTGCACCCAAGGGTACTTAGGGAACTCAGTCAAGTAATTGCCAGACCATTGTTCCTATTTTTTACTGACAGTCTACTGACTGGAATGGTACCAGCTGATTGGAGAAAAGCCAATGTAGCACCGATATTTAAAAAGGACCCTAAAAACATCCCTGGGAATTACAGACCAGTTAGCCTAACAGCTATAGTATGTAAACTCTTGGAGGGGATGATAAGGGACTATATACAAGATTTTAGTAATGAGAACAGTATCATTAGCAGTAATCAGCATGGATTCATGAAGAATCGTTCTTGCCAAACCAATCTACTAACCTTCTATGAGGAGGTGATTTGCCAGCTAGATAAAAAAAGGCCTGTAGACGTGGTGTATCTGGATTTTGCAAAAGCATTTGACACAGTTCCCAATAAACGTTTACTGTACAAAATAAGGTCCATTGGCATGGACCATAGGGTGAGTACATGGATTAAAAACTGGCTACAAGGGCGAGTTCAGAGGGTGGTGATAAATGGGGAGTACTTGGAATGGTCAGGGGTGGGTAGTGGGGTCCCCCAGGGTTCTGTGCTGGGACCAATCCTATTTAATTTGTTCATAAACAACCTGGAGGGTGGGGTAAACAGTTCAATCTCTGTATTTGCGGACAATACTAAGCTAAGCAGGGCAATAACTTCTCTGCAGAATGTGGAAACCTTGCAAAAAGATCTGAACAAATTAATGGGGTGGGCAACTACATGGCAAATGAGGTTCAATGTAGAAAAATGTAAAATAGTGCATTTGGGTGGCAAAAATATGAATGCAATCTATACACTGGGGGGGGAGAACCTCTGGGGGAATCTAGGATGGAAAAGAACCTGAGGGTCCTAGTAGATGATAGGCTCAGCAATAGCATGCAATGCCAAGCTGCTGCTTACAAAGCAAACAGAATATTGGCATGCATTAAAAAGGGGATCAACTCTGTAATTCTCCCGCTCTACAAGACTCTGGTCCGGCCGCACCTAGAGTATGCTGTCCAGTTCTGGGCACCAGTCCTCAGAAAGGATGTACTGGAAATGGAGCGAGTACAAAGAAGGACAACAAAGCTAATAAAGGGTCTGGAGGATATTAGTTATGAGGAAAGGTTGCGAGCACTGAACTTATTCTCTCTGGAGAAGAGATGCTTGAAAGGGGATAGGATTTCAATATACAAATACCATACTGGTGACTAGGGATGGGCTGGGTGTTCGTGTCTAATGCATGTTCGACTCGAACATCGGTTGTTTGCCCGTTCGGCGAAGCCAGAATTTTGTGGGCCGTTCGCGCCATATTTGTGTGGCGCGAATGGCCCACAATGCACTGCGCCATCGCAGTGCATTGTTGGCTGATGATTGGCCAAGCATGCACTGTGACCCGCATGCTTGGCCAATCACAGCGCCGGCAGCGAGGAGAGCCATAATTGGCCACAGGCAGGATGCCTGTGTCCAATTATAGCTCAGGGGGTTTAGTACACGCCCCACACTATATAAGGCCGCCTGTGCGGCGGCCTTGTGTAGTGTGTTGCTGCGTTCATAGAGAGAAGGATAGGCATAGACAGTGTCTTCATTTCTTGTGATTGAACCTAGCGCAGTTACAGTGGGGGTATTGTGCCGAAGCTATCCCCAATTGCTGTAGTTGTTCTGTTGCTATACCACAGGCAGTTACAGTGGGTGTATTGTGCCCCCTGCGCAGTATACACCTGAACCTACCCCCAATTGCTGTAGTTGTTCTGTTGCTATACCACAGGCAGTTAAAGTGGGTGTATTGTGCCCCCTGCACAGTATACACCTGAAGCTACCCCCAATTGCTGTAGTTGTTCTGTTGCTATACCACAGGCAGTTACAGTGGGTGTATTGTGCCCCCTGCACAGTATACACCTGATGCTACCCCCAATTGCTGTAGTTGTTATGTTGCTATACCACAGGCAGTTAAAGTGGGTGTATTGTGCCCCCAATACAGTATACACCTGAAGCTACCCCCAATTGCTGTAGTTGTTCTGTTGCTATACCACAGGCAGTTACAGTGGGTGTATTGTGCCCCCAATACAGTATACACCTGAAGCTACCCCCCAATTGCTGGAGATGTTCTGTCGCTATACCACAGGCAGTTAAAGTGGGTGTATTGTGCCCCCTGCACAGTATACACCTGAAGCTACCCCCAATTGCTGGTGTTCTCATCTCCCTGCAGGCCATTAGTATGTCTGGAAGGCCAAAAAGGAGAGGCAGACAGTCACGAGGCAATAGAAGTGGGCAAGCAGGCTCTGTGTCTGGTCATGGACACGGTGCATCGCCATCAGCACGTGGCCATGGGACACGCTTATCCTTATTTTCGGCAGCTGGACGTGTTGAGCAGCAACATGCCGAAGACTTGGTAGAGTGGATGACCAAGTCCTCCTCATCCTCCTCATCCTCTCTCACCCAGGCTCAGGGTACTGGCAAAGCAGCTGCCAACGCGTCCTGTTCCCTCGTCTCAATAGCATCAGTCACTCCTTCCCTAGACCCACCATGTCCTCCTGAGGAGTCCCCCGAACTGTTTGACCACAGTGTTGGGTACATGCTCCAGGAGTATGCCCAGCGTTTTGAAGGCTCTGATGATGATACCCAGCTAGAGGAAGGCAGTAGCGTGAGCCCAGAGAGAGGGGATGCTCAAGAAGGACAGCAATCTGGCAGTCATGTTCCACCAGCTGCAGCATACTGCCAGGTTTGCTCCAGTGATGAACAGGGAGGGGATGATGAGGTCACTGACTCTACGTGGGTGCCTGATAGGAGAGAGGAGGATGAGGCACACCTCCAACGAGGCAGGATGCTCTCCGGGGGCCAGCTTAATGGCAGCACTCCGCCTGTGCAGGACGCTTCCTCTGCACATTATTCCAAAAGTTCTTTGGTGTGGGCCTTTTTTGAGACGAGTGAATCAGATCGCACCACTGCTATTTGCAACATATGTCTCAAGCGTATCTCGTGTGGCCAAAACATCAGCCGCTTGGGAACCACATGCTTGACTAGACATATGTTGACCTGCCATGCAGCTCGTTGGAAAGTGTACATTAAAGACCCACACTAAAGAACAAAGCGGACCTCTTCTTGCTCCTCATCAGCTGGGATCTCCAACCCCACTAAACCTTCAGTCCTCTCTGAAAGCTGCACTAAGAGAAATGAAGGTGTAGAATTAGGTGCGTCACAGCCAAGTACTTGCGGGCACTCTGCTAGCAGTACACCGACGTCCAAATGTTCCATGCAAATTTCCCTGCCCCAGCTGCTGGACCGTCAAAAGAAGTTTACTCCCAGCCATCCACATGCCCAGCGGTTAAATGCTAGCTTGGCTAAATTGCTAGCACTTCAACTGTTGCCTTCTCAGTTGATAGACTCGGTCCCTTCCGTGAGTTTGTGCAATGTGCGGTTCCTCAGTGGCAGGTTTCCAAACGCAACTTTTTCTCACGGAAGACGATTCCAACTCTCTACCGGCATGTGGAAGGCAATGTCCATGCCTCGCTGGACAGGGCGGTCAGTGGTAAGGTGCATATTACCGCTGACTCATGGTCCAGCAGGCATGGACAGGGACGTTACCTATCTTTCACGGCGCATTGGGTGACTCTTCTGGCAGCTGGGAAGGACAAGGTGCAGTAGTGTTGGAGGTTGTTCCGCCACCACACCTCCAAAATGCTACTACTGGTTTTGACACACCTCTCTCCTCCACCCCTCCTCTTCTTCTTCCTCCATGGCCTCTTCCTGTGCTTTGTCCTCGGAACCAGCGGTGCTGCGTAGGCGTTTAAGGGGCTACACAAGTACGCAGGCAAAAAGATGCCATGCCGTGCTTGCGCTGGTGTGCTTGGGGGACAGGAGCCACACTGGGGCAGAGGTTCTGTCAGCTCTGCAGGAGCAGTCTGAGAGGTGACTGACGCCACGCCAGCTTAAGCCAGGAATGGTGGTTTGCGACAATGGCACCAACCTCCTCTCCGCCCTCTGACAGGGACAACTGACCCATGTGCCCTGTGTGGCTCACATCCTTAACTTGGTGGTGCAGCAGTTCTTGGGCAGGTACCCGCGCTTACAGGATGTCCTGAGGCAGGCCAGGAAAGTCTGTGTGCATTTCCGCCAATCATATTATGCCAGTGCTCGGCTGGCTGAGCTCCAAAAGGAGTTAAACCTGCCCAAGAACCGCCTTATCTGTGACATGCCCACCAGGTGGCACTCAACGTTGGCCATTCTGCAGCGGCTGCACACGCAGCAGAGGGCCATCAATGAGTACCTGTGCGACTACGGCACCAGGACAGGGTCAGTGGAGCTTATTTTTTTCCCACGCCAGTGGGCCATGATCAGGGAGGCATGCACTGTCCTGTCACCATTTGAGGAGGCCACGAGGATGGTGAGCAGTAACAGTGCATGCATCAGTGACACTGTACCTCTTGTCTACCTGTTGGAGCACATGCTGCATGGAATAATGGACAGGGCACTTGAGGCAGAACAGAGACAGGAAGAGGAGGACTTCCTTGCCTCTCAAGGCCCCCTTTATGCAGACAGTGTTTCTGCTGTCCCGCCTTTCACACAGGAAGAGGACGAGGAGGAGGAGGATTGTGTCAGCATGGAGGTGGAGCCTGGCACTCAGCAGCAGCAGTCTTTTAGGGATGATTTACAGTCCCAAGAAACCCGTGGACTTGTACGTGGCTGGGAGGAGGTGGCTGCGGATCATGTCGTCCTTAGTGACCCAGAGGACACCGGACCGAGTGCCTCAGCTAACCTACGCAGCATAGCCTCCCTGATCCTGCAAAGCATGCGGAAGGATCCTCGTATTCTTCGGATCAAGGAGAGGGATCATTACTGGCTGGCAACTCTCCTTGATCCATGGTACAAGGGTAAGGTTGCGGACCTTATCTTGCCATCGCAGAAGGAGCACAGGATGAGACATCTCCGGGAGGCCTTGCAGAAGGGTCTGTGCAATGCGTTCCCAGAGACTGGGAGGTTACAAACTCCTGGTCCTGGACAACGTGTTGCTGAAGCTTCGGTCAGTCACAGAAGGAGCGGTGGAGAAGGCGGCCGTCTGACCGATGCGTTCAGACAATTTTTTAGTCCGCAGCCCAAAGGTATGATCGTTTCCAGCAACCATTGCTAGAGTCTGATTTACATGGTGCAGGAATACCTAGGGGCAAGGTCACACTTGGACACCTTTCCCACCGAAAATCCTCTGGGTTACTGAGTCTTAAGGATGGATCACTGGCCAGAGTTTGCACAGTATGCAATTGAGCTACTGGCCTGTCCTGCATCCAGCGTTCTTTCGGAACGCACATTCAGTGCTGCTGGAGGCTTTGTCACCGATCACAGGGACTGACCTTCATAAAGATGTAACCGAATAATTTTTGGGGAAATGTCACATCCCTTCAAGACTGCCTATGCTGATGCTGAGTGACTATCCTGTTATGTTGACTGACTATCCTCTTCCTCCTCAATGATCCTGCTGATAACTTGGAAGAACATTTTTGGTTCTGGGCCCCGCCATCAGGCCCAATTTTTCATCCCCTGTTTAACAGGGGCGTGTAATCACAATTTTTGATGCAATGCTTTGCAGCAGGGCTCATTCCTGCACTCCAGCTAGAGTATATGGGAGAGGTTGCAGTGTCGTGGCACCAGCACCAGTGCCTAAG
>CM053026.1:499167764-499194243 GCA_028564925.1 Lithobates sylvaticus
ATGATCACGGATTAGTGATTGATGTGGCACGAATGAGGCATGGATTAGCACTGATGTGGCATGAATGAGGCATGGATTAGCACTGATGTGGCATGGATGGGCATGGATGAGGCACAGATGGGCATGAATGAGGCACGGATAAGACATGGATGAGGAACAGATGGGCATAATTGTGGCACATATGGGCATTAATGAGGGACAGATGGACATGCATGAGGCACAGATGGGCATGAATGAGGCACAGATGGGCATGAATAAGGCACAGATTAGACATGTCCAATTAGTTTGGTTCCGAATTAGTTTTTTAACGAATTTTGACAAATTTGTTAATTCAGATTTTCTGAATTTTCAAATTTCCGAATTTCCAAAATTCAGATTTTCTGAATTTTCTAATTTCCGAAAATTCGTAATTTGGAAATTCGTAATTTCGGAAATTCGTAATTTGGAAATTCGTAATTTGGACATTCGAAATTTCGGAAAATGGAAAATCCTAAATTTCGGAAATTCTAAATTCAGATATTTCGGAAATTCTAAATTCAATGTTTCGGAAATTCTAAATTTCGGAAATTGGAAAATTTGAATTCGGAAATTTGAAATTAGAAAATACGAATATGCAATAAATTTGAAATTTTGGAAATTTGAAAAATTTGTCTGTTAGTGAACGTAACGCGTACGAATTTTGTCGAAGTTAGGAATTATCTGAAATAACGAATGCCGTATCTAAATGAATGGAACTTAACGATCTAATAATAATAAATAATAATAAAACCTTTTTATGATTATTATCTTTTATTATTTATTTGTTCCATTCCATTTGATTAGATGCAGCATTCGTTATTTTGGATAATTCGTAAATTCAGATAAATTTGTATTAGTTACGTTCACAAACAGCCAAATTTGAAAGGAAATTCCAATACCTATACAGGGGGTCCTTTGGCCGTTCTGCGCATGCGCGGGCAGACTGAGCCTTGGAAAATGACGGCAAACATCGGAAATGTCCGTAATTTGCCGCGCATGCGCAGAACGGCATTCGACGGAACATCGGAAATGTCCGTAATTGTCCATAATTGTCGGTCTGCGCATGTGCGGCCGACTTACGAACATTTCCAAGTTAAGTACAGGCGGGCAGTCCCTAACGAGTTCGTAACTTGGGGACCCAAATTAATTTAATTTAATTTAATAGTTAGTTATTATTAGTTAGTTATTATTTAGAATTTTACTGATTTTCTTTCTTTTTTTCAGATTTTCAAATTTTCGAATTTTTGAATTTCTGAAATTTCGAATTATAAAAATTAGAAAATTCGGAAATTCGAAAATTCTGAAATTCGGAATTAGAAAATTCTGAAATCCAGAAATTCGAAAATTTAGAAAATTTGAAAATTCTGAAATTTGAAAATTCAAAAATTGTGAATTTGGAAAATTCAAAAATGTGAAAGTCCAAATTTTCGGATTTCCGAATTTCCAAATTCCGAATTTTCGAATTTCCGAAAAAAGCAAAAAAACGGATGAAACGGAAACAAACACATTTTTTGTCAGTGCACATGTCTAGCACGGATGAGGTACAGATGAGGTACAGGTGAGGTACGGCTGAGGCACGGGTTAGTACTGCTACAGTCTCCCTCCTTTCCTTGCATGCTGTACCGACCGGTGTGTACAGCGTGCGAGGAGAGAGCTGAAACGGACATGCAACGTTTTTTTCACAAGCGATCGCTCCATCATTGGCCAGAGTGATCACATGGTATAGGGCCGCTGTCATTGGTCCTTTACCCCAAACCGTGATGCGCTGGGTCCAGAGGACCCGACGGTCACGGTCACTCCCGGGGTGCATGCCCAGGGGGCGTGCTGGAAGCGTGATTCTGGGAGGACGTCATTTTACGCCCTCCAAGAATAAGCCGACCGCACTGTAGCTGTTATTCGGCTATGGCCCGATCGGCAAGTGGTTAAAGGGTAAATCCACTTTCGTGGAAAAAAAATAAGCAAATAAAGAAAAAATATATATTGTAGTTGAATGTTATTAACCACTTGTCGACCGCCGCACTACGATGTACATCGGCAGAATGGCATGGGCAGGCATATGGGCGTACCTGTACGTCCCTACCTGCCCTCGGGCGGGGGGCCCGTTGGCCCCCCGGTGCCTGTGGCGGTCGGCTTCATTGCGGGAGCGATCAGTGATGAGGGGGAGGCCACTCATTCGTGGCCACCCCCTTGCAATCGCTCCCGGCGAATGAAAATCTTCCTCTGCCTCTGTAATATAAACAGAGGCAGGGGAAGTGATGTCATCTCTCCTCATGTTGGTCTTTTCGACGCCGAGGAGAGAAGACATCCAAGTAGGTTTGCACCAACACAACACAGCAGTAGAACACGCAGGCACACTTTTCACCCCCAGTCACCTCCCGATCACCCCCCGATCACCACCTGTCACAGTGACAGCAATAGCAGTTTTTTTTTTTTTTTACTGATTACTGCATTGGTGCATTGTGACTGTTATAAGTGGTAGGGCAGTTAGGGTTAGCCCCCTTTAGGTCTAGGGTACCCCCCTAACCCCCCCTAATAAAGGTTTAATTCCCATGATCACCCCTGTCGCCAGTGTCACTAAGCGATCATTTTTCTGATCGCTGTATTAGTGTCACAGGTGACGCTAGTTAGGGAGGTATGTATTTAGGTTCGCTGTCAGCTTTTTATAGCGTCAGGGACCCCCATGTAAGGGGAGGCTCTCTGGGGACCCTGATTTAAGGGGGGGCTCTCTGGAGACCCTGATGTAGTGGGAGGCTATCTGGGGACCCTGATGTAGGGGGAGGCTCTCTGGGGACCCTGATGTAAGGAGGGGCTTTCTGGGGACCCTAAGGAGGGGGAGGCTCTCTGGGGACCCTGATGTAAGGAGGGACTCTCTGAGGACACTAATGTAAGGGGGGCTCTCTGGGGACCCTGATGTAAGGAGGGGCTCTCTGGGGACACTGATGTAAGGGGGGCTCTCTGGGGACCCTGATGTAAGGAGGGGCTCTCTGAGGACACTGATGTAAGGGGGGCTCTCTGGGGACCCTGATGTAAGGAGGGGCTCTCTGAGGACACTGATGTAAGGGGGGCTCTCTGGGGACCCTGATGTAAGGAGGGGCTCTCTGGGGAACCTGATGTACTCTATTCAATAAATATTGTTTGTTTGAACCTCATTCTGTTCTATATTGTTGTACTTATTCTTTGACTGTTTTGTTTAAAGGAGGGAGGATTGTATTGGGAGCACTGAAGTGTCAGGTGTGACTGCGTGGCAATGGCAAATGGTTTACATAGCTCACGGCATCACAGGTCAGGTAGAGGACCCCTTAGCAGAGTTTTGCTTAGGGCCCCAGGGAGGTCAGGATCGGCACTGAGTGGAGGGATAATAAGAATGTTTTTGTTCTTACCTCCCTTCATGCAGACACGACGGTCCAAATTACTACAGCGACTAGTGTTGTGGCGAAACCCCTCTGTGTCCACGAATATAACCAAAATATGGGAGGGGTGGACCTCAATGACCAGTTGTTGGCACCGTACCTAATTGCCCGTAAGGCCAGACACTGGTACAAAAAAGTGTCTGTTTATTTATTTCAATTGGCTTTGCTGAACACTCATGTGCTATACAGAGCTTCAGGACGGAATGGATCCTTCCTTAAATTCCAGGAAGAGATCATCAGAGCCCTTCTGTATCCAGACAGTGCTCCACCTCACCATCCCCAACCAAATGCAGTAAGCCGGTTGCATGAGAGGCATTTTCCTTATGTCCTGCCGAGTACCCCTACCCAATGAGCCCCCAAAGAAAATGTTGTGTCTGCAGAAAGCGCGGATATAGGCGTGACACCTGTTATTATTGTCCCCG
Source organism: Lithobates sylvaticus (assembly GCA_028564925.1). Lineage (NCBI taxonomy): Eukaryota > Metazoa > Chordata > Amphibia > Anura > Ranidae > Lithobates > Lithobates sylvaticus. The sequence continues at coordinate 499,171,615 of CM053026.1, forward strand.
CTGTCCTGACAATCCTGGTCTTTGCATTGGTGAATGTTTTGAATGCTACCATATACTAGTGGAGTTTTAGCGTAGGGTACAGCATTGCACAGACTAGGCACACTTTCACAGGGTCACCTAAGATGCCATCAAATTTTAAGAGACCCGAACCTGGAATCGAACCAATAAAGTTACAAATAAAAGTGTAAAAAAAAAAAAAATAGTTGTCGTTTTATTGTTCTCTTTCTCTCTATTCTCTCTCTATTGTTCTGCTCTTTTTTACTGTATTCTATTCTGCAATGTTTAATTGTGTTTTATTGTGTTTTATTGTTAACCATTTTTTTGTTTTCAGGTACGCCATTCAGCTGCAGCGCGGATTTATTTATCTTGACAGCAACAGCGTTTGCTCCCACAATACATAAAGCCGTGACTCCAGCGCTGTCAAAGGTGATTTCACCACCACAGTTAAAGAAAAGAGCATATATGCTGAAGCATGGGGGCAGCAGGGGCGGAGGAGCGATTTGCTCCCACCTTTTGCAGGAGGATGCCCCCATGCTTTGGCATATATATATTTTAGGCACAGGTTGCATTAAAAAATGTTTTATTTTACAGTTTTTTTTTGTATTTGCTTTGCAGGTATGGTACGTCTTACTGCTATACTGTAATGTTACTTTGTTTTATTGTTAACCATCATTTGCTTAGCAGGTACGCCATTCAGCTGCAGCGCGGATTTATTTATCTTGACAGCAACAGCGTTTGCTCCCACGATACATAAAGCCGTGAATCCAGCACTGTAGGAGGTGATTTCACCACCACAGTTAAAAACAAAATGGTGCATGTATGCCCATCATTAGAAGTGGGTGGATGAAACCCTCTTAACCCTCTTGGACATGGAGTTCACCAGAGCTTCACAGGTTGCCACTGGAGTCCTCTTCCACTCCTCCATGAGGACATCACGGAGTTGGTGGATGTTAGAGACCTTGCGCTCCTCCTTATTTCTTTTGAGGGTGCCCCACAGATGTTCAATAGGGTTTAGGTCTGGAGACTTGCTTGGCCAGTCCATCACCTTTACCCTCAGCTTCTTTAGCAAGGCAGTGGTCGTCTTGAAGGTGTGTTTGGGGTCATTATCATGTTGGAATACTGACAATTTATTGCAGCCTCTTGTCTCTAAAACTCCTTCTTAGCTTAAGGACAGTACACAGGTCATTAATATTTTGAAGAAAATCACTTGGAAAGAAGGGTATATTTTGGCCACTGCTGATGTGGCCTCTCTGTACACCATTATTTCCCACTGTCATGGTAGGGAAGCTGTGAAGTGCTTTTTGAGTAGAGACTCTGGCATCCGTGGGTTACAGCAATGGTTTCTTCTCCATCTCCTCGACTTTGCTATGAGCCACAACAATTTTTGGTTCAATGGCACCTACTATCTGCAAGGTCGTGGAGTGGCGATGGGTGCCAAGTTTGCACCTAGTATGGCCAATCTTTTTATGACGTGGAAGAAGGAGGACATCATCTATGGTCGACAGAGGACTGAGTTGATCTTCTGGGGACGATACATTGATGACGTCCTCCTCCTATGGGAGGGAGATCGTGCCTCTTTGGATCTTTTCATTGGTGAGCTTAACACCAATGATCGAGGCATTGTTCTCCAACATGAGGCCAGCACCTCTGTTATACATTTTTTGGACCTGGAAATTAGAGTACAAGACGATGGGCTCATTACATCTACATACTAAAGACACGGATAGGAATGGCTACATAGGGACAGACAGTTGCCAACATGAGTCCTGGCTCAGGTCTGTCCCTATGAGCCAATTCCTCAGATTGAGGAGGAATTTTTCCTTGCAGGAGGACTATCTCAGAGAGGCGGACTTCTGGAAAACTCGCTTCCTACAGAAGGGATATGCAGTCAATGATCTGGACCGGATCATAACTGATGTTGCCTAAGGGCTAGAGATGTTTTATTAAAACCTAAAATAAGAGATGATGGTGGACAACTCTCTTCTCATTTTTCATTTCATACCACATTTTTCTATTAAAGAGATCTTTAGAAATCACTGGGGTGTCCTAAAAAATTACAGAATACTAGGTCCTTTGCTCCCGGGAACAACCCAGGGTCACCTATAGAGGTGCACCCCCCCCGCCCCCCGAGACTTCAGATAGCCCCAAATGTAATTTGTCCTCCAGTAAGACCAAGTTTCTTTAAAGATTTTAAGGGCTATTATCGGTGCAGAAACTGTGAGGTTTGCCAACATAACTGTCTTAGGGAGAGAAAGTATCTCTCCTTTAGTTCTAATGTCACTGGAGTGGTCAAACATATGATGTGGGCTCTTTCATCACGTGTTCGACCAAGAACGTGGTTTATTTGATTACGTGCCCTTGCGGCCTACATTATGTGGGTCGCAATATTCGCAAGTTGGAAACCGGGCTCAAGGAGCATTTAGCGAATATTTGCAAATGTTTTTTGAACCATAGTTTATCCAAACATTACTCTCTGTGCCATGATAAGAACTTAAAGGGTGCATCCTTTTTGGCTATAGACAAGTTTGACCCTCATTGGAGGGGCAGCCATATTAGGCAAGAGATTTCAAAGATGGTGACCTGGTGGATTTTTTGTTTAAAATCTTATAGACCATTTGGCTTAAACATAGAATGGGATGTTAATGCCTTTATCAACAATAGCTGAATCCCTAGATTATTCTTCTTTTTTTTATATTTTTAATAATAATTTTTTTGGTTAGGTTTTCTCCATGTCATTTTTCTACATTTGCATTTTCTGTACTATCTGTTTCCAACCTCTAGATGGCAGCATTGCTTTTATCTCATTGCCAGCCTTTGAAAAGCGGTTTGCTAATTTTAGCAATTCATTTTCAATTTGTGGATGTTTTGATTACTTCCATTTTTATCTATTACTTTTGTTTCCAACTTGGTCTGGTTCTTTTTTCGCCTACCTTCCCTTCAGAAACCGGATTAGTATATATTTTATATATTTATTATCAGGTCTCCCAAAACATGGCCGCCCTGGGTGTGTTTTAGCCATGTAAGTCTAAACTGTGGTGTAAACATCTGGTTATGACGAGTCTCTGCTTCCTGTGGATATGAGAGAGGCTTGGAGTGCAGGGGGAAGGGGCGTTCTTATCCTGCCCTCCCTCCTATATAAAGAGGATATGAAGAGCCCTGACCACCCTCCTGACGACGTTCCTATTGGACGAAACGGGTGGAGCTCTGACGTCACAACACTGTAACGTGCTGACTGCGGCCATCTTTGTGGTTGGAAACATCTGCTATCTATGACGAATTGCAACTTTTGATATGCCTGTTTCACCCTGGCTTTTTATAAGAAATAAATTCACCTTGGTTTTAAATACTACACCATGAGGAGTTGCTTTATTGTATCCTATGCATGTACCTATGAATTACCATTGAGTGGGACTACAAGATCCAGCCTTCTATGATCCAATAAAGGGTCTGGTATGGATATTTGGGGGAACCCCACGTCATTTTTTTGTTAAATTTGACGCAGGGTTCCCCTTAATATCCATACCAGACCTGAAGGGCCTGGTAATTGAATTTAGGGGGACCCCCACGCATTTTTCTATATTTTTTTATCAATGACTTTCAATGACTGTTCTCTGTATTACGGGGAGCCGACAATTCATTATAGCCACGAGTGCTTTTAAATTACTTTTTTTCCTGCAGAAATTACACTTTGTGCAGAGACAGTTCTAAGCACGGGAAACATGCGCCCCTTTACAGGCATACTATACACACCCCCCAGGTACGAAATTTAAAGGAATATTACATTTTATTGTTTCACTTTAAGCATTATTAAAATCACTGCTCCTGAAAAAACTGCCGTTTTTAGGGCAGGACCCAGGTCCCCAAACACTTTTTATGACAATAACCTGCATATAAGCCTTTAAAATTGGCACTTTAGATTTCTCCCATCGACTTTTACAGGATGTTCCGCGGCTTTTCGAATTTTCCGCGAACACCCCAAATTGTTTGCTGTTCAGTGAACGGGCGAACAGGCAATGTTCGACTCGAACTCGAAGCTCATCCCTAGTCCTTAGTTTGCTTGTCTTCAGCAAACTGTTTGCGGGCTTTCTTGTGCATCATCTTTAGAAGAGGCTTCCTTCTGGCATGACAGCCATGCAGACCAATTAGAGGCAGTGTGCAACCCCTTCCACCTCTGCAGCAATGCTGGCAGCACTCATACACCTATTTCCCAAATACAACCTCTGGATATGACAGTGAGCACGTGCATTCAACTTCTTTGGTTGACCATGGTGAGGCCTGTTCTGAGTGGAACCTGTCCTGTTAAACTGCTGTATGGTCTTGGTCACTGTGCTGCAGCTTAGTTTCAGCGTCTTGGCAAACTTCTTACAGCCTAGGCCATCTTTATGTAGAGCAACAATTCTTTTTTTTCAGATCCTCAGAGAGTTCTTTGTCATGAGGTGCCATGTTGAACTTCCAGTGACCAGTATGAGAGAGTGAGAGCGATAACACCAAATTTAACACACCTGCTCCCCATTCACACCTGGGACCTTGTAACACTAACGAGTCACATGACACCAGGGAGGGAAAATGGCTAATTGGGCCCAATTTGGACATTTTCACTCAGGGGTGTACTCACTTTTGTTGTCAGCCGTTTAGACATTAATGGCTGTTTGTTGAGTTATTTTGAGGGGACAGCAAATTTACACTGTTATACAAGCTGTACACTCACTACTTTACATTGTAGGGGTAAACAGCTCAATCTCTGTATTTGTGGATGATACTAAGCTAAGCAGGGTAATAACTTCTCCGCAGCATGTGGAAACCTTGCAAAAAGATCTTAACAAATTAATGGGGTGGATAACTACTGGCAAAGGAGGTTCAATGTAGAAAAAATTTAAATAATGCATTTGGTTGGCAAAAATATGAATGAAATCTATACACGGTGGGGGGATCAAGGGTGGAAAAGGACCTGGAGGTCCTAGTAGATGATAGGCTCAGCAATGGCATTTTGGCCAAGCTGCTGCTAACAAAGTAAACAGAATATTGGCATGCAGTAAAAGGGGATTCATTCCAGAGATAAATTGATAATTCTCCCACTCTACAAGACTATGGTTCGGCTGCACCTGGAGTATGCTGTCCATTATAAATGGAGCGAGTACAAAGAAGGGCAACAAAGCTAATAAAGGGTCTGGAGGATATTAGTTATGAGGAAAGGTTGCGAGCACTGAACTTATTCTCTCTGGAGAAGAGACGCTTGAGAGGGGATATGATTTCAATATACAAATACCATACTGGTGACCCCACAATAGGGATAAAACTGTTTTGCAGAAGGGAGTTTAACAAGAATCGTGGCCACTCATTAAAATTAGAAGAAAATAGGTTTAACCTTAAACGACGTAGAGGGTTCTTTACTGTAAGAGCGGCAAGGATGTGGAATTCCCTTCCACAGGCAGTGGTATCAGTGGGGAGCATCAATAGTTTCAAGAAACTATTAGATAAGCACCTGAACGACCGCAACATACAGGGATATACAATGTAATACTGACATATAATAATATAATATACATAGGTTGGACTTGATGGACTTGTGTCTTTTTTCGACCTCACCTACTACAGTGGTGTGAAAAAGTGTTTGCCCCCTTCCTCATTTCCTGTTCCTTTGCATGTTTGTCACACTTAAGTGTTTCGGAACATCAAACCAATTTAAACAATAGTCAAGGACAACACAAGTAAACACAAAATGCAATTTGTAAATGAAGGTGTTTATTATTAAAGGTGAAAAAAAATCCAAACCATCATGGCCCTGTGTGAAAAAGTGATTGCCCCCTAAACCTAATAACTGGTTGGGCCACCCTTAGCAGCAACAACTGCAACCAAGCGTTTGCGATAACGTGCAATGAGGCTTTTACAGCATCCTGGAGGAATTTTGGCCCACTCATCTTTGCAGAATTGTCCTAAATCAGTTACACTAGAGGGTTTTCGAGCATGAACGGCCTTTTTAAGGTCATACCACAACATCTCAATAGGATTCAGGTCAGGACTTTGGCTAGGCCACTCCAAAGTCTTCATTTTGTTTTTCTTCAGCCATTCGGTGGTGGACTTGCTGGTGTGTTTAGGATCATTGTCCTGCTGCAGAACCCAAGTTCGTTTCAGCTTGAGTACACGAACAGATGGTCGGACATTCTCCTTCAGGATCTCTTGGTAGACAGCAGAATTCATAGTTCCTTTTATCACGGCAAGTCTTCCAGGTCCTGAAGCAGCAAAACAGCCCCAGACCATCACACTACCACCACCATATTTTACTGTTGGTATAATGTTCTTTTTCTGAAATGCAGTGTTCCTTCTACGCCAGATATACTTGGACACACACCTTCCAAAGAGTTCCACTTTTGTCTCATCGGTCCACAGAATGTTGTCTCAAAAGTCTTGGGGATCATCAAGATGTGTTGTGGAGAAATTGAGACGAGCTTGATGCTTGATGTTCTTTTTGCTCAGCAGTGGTTTTCTCCTTGGAACTCTGCCATGCAGGCCATTTTTGCCCAGTCTTTTCCTGATGGTGGAGGCATGAACGCTGACCTTAACTGAGGCAAGTGAGGCCTGCAGTTCCTTGGACGTTGTTGTGGGGTCTTTTGTGACCTCTTGGATGAGTCGTCGCTGCGCTCTTGGGGTAATTTTGGGCAGTCGGCCACTCCTGGGAAGGTTCACCACTGTTCCATGTCTTCGCCATTTGTGGATAATGGCTCTCACTGTGGTTCGCTGGATTCCCAAAGCTTTGGAAATGGCTTTATAACCCTTTCCAGACTGATAGATCTCAATTACTTTCTTTCTCAATTGTTCCTGAATTTCTTTGGGTCTCGGCATGATGTGTAGCTTTTAAGGATCTTCTGGTGGACCTTACTGTGTCAAGCAGCTCCTATTTAAGTGATGCCTTGATTGTGAACAGGTGTGGCAATAATCAGGCCTGGGTGTGGCTAGAGAAATTGAACTCAGGTGTGGACAACCACAGTTATAGTATGTTTTAACAAGGGGGGCAATCACTTTTTCACCTTTAATAATAAACACCTTCATTTACAAATTGCATTTTGTGTTTACTTGTGTTGTCCTTGACTATTGTTTAAATTGGTTTGATGTTCCGAAACACTTAAGTGTGACAAACATGCAAAGGAACAGGAAATGAGGAAGGGGCAAACACTTTTTCACACCACTGTATGTATCTATGTAGCAAAGTGTAATTTCTTCAGTGTTGTCACATGAAAAGATATAATAAAATATTTACAAAAATGTGAGGGGTGTACTCACTTTTGTGAGATACTGTATACAGCAGATACATTTTAATACATATAAATAAATAACATATTCACATACACAAGAGGAATACTTCTTCATAAAGAGGTCTTCCTAAATTGTGTGCATAATCAGCAATCTGCGTATAAAAATATTTCAAATATAATATTTAGTAAATTATCACTATTAAAGTTTACTATCAATTAGTTGACTTACAGTGTGAAGTTTTGTTTTGAGAGAAGAAGCGTCATCAGCCTGCTCCTGTAAGATCTTTACTACAAATGTTCCAAGGTTACTGAGATCACAGGTCGGAATTATTTCCCTTCCAGAAGCTTTGATGTATGTTAAAATGGTTCCCTGAAGATCCTGCTGTATGTAATCTCGCTTCTGCAACATCTCTTTCAGAATGTCAATGTAGGCATGAGCCTGCTTCAACATTTCCTCTTGCACTCCATTGGCAGTTTCTAGTTCCTGTATTTTATCTTGAAGTTTTCTGTTCACCTCATCTTGGCTTTTTGCTTCATTACATCTGCATAAAATTGGAGTTATATATAAGAAAACAATAACATGCAAAAAGAAAACCTGGGCGCTACAAGCAGACAGAAAAATATACAAATGGAATAAATATGTACTGCCCTACCAGTGACAAGACTTGTAATTCTTGAAAGACACTCTAAGCCCCCCTTCACACCAATGTGACTTGTCATGCGATTTGACAGTTCCAAATCACATGATAAGTAGCAGCCCATTACTGCCAATGGGACTGTTCATATCACCATGGCTCATGTCGCAGCGATTATGAAAAAGGTTCCTGCACTACTCTTTACCGATTTCATTGCAACTTGCATAGACTTCTGTTAAATGAAGTCGCAAGCCTCAATGAAATTGTCAGTGCAAATCGCACTGATGTGCAGCTTTGAAGTCTAGCTGGACTAGCATGATTTCAAAGCCAAACCAGTGTGAATGGGGGCTTAGGCTCTACAGCCATGCTGCATAGGCACTGAGGTGATGGAACCGAGGGGCTCTGCTATAGTTAAGTGGCACAACTGTGGGTCATGGAGATGAGCAGAAGAGCCATTTACTTGCTCCAAGCCAATTAACTCTAAGGCCCCATTTACAACCGAACATTGCGCCCACACACGTTTATTCTGCAATTTTCCTGCACAACAGCATAGGGCAGCCTATTCACGTAAAACCTGCTCCTATCCACATTCTAAGGCCCCTTTAACACAGGTGCCCCTGTGAAGCGGGATCTGCTTTCTCAGCAGGGGATCTCTCCGCTGATCCTCGCTGGGCAGGCAGATGACAGGTTATGCAGAACAGACACGGAGACACAGCCAGCGCCTGTCCTTTTCCATCAGATACCATCCAATCCTCTCTGCTCCGCTAGACGGATGGGGAATAGGTCCCCCATCCATCTGTTTTTGGCAAACAGGATCAGATCGGATGGCAGCATGTTTGAGCAGACATGTGTCTGGTGACATCTGCCGCTTCATAGAAGAGACTGGAGGGTCCGATCAGGTCCTCCTGAAAACCTGATTGGATTGCTCATGTGAAAGAGGCCTAAGCCTAATCTATCTAACCCTGTAAAGAATAGACTGCTATACTTACCGATAGTGAAGCCGCTCTGGTCCGGTCCCCAGCAGCGCCTTCTATGTGCAGGAGAAAGCCGACAACTGTTGTAATATGGCTGGAAAGTGATGTCACCCATACACTGACTATGGGGCTTCCATTCTTAGCTGCCTGTCCTACACACTGAAGCTGCTACTGACAGCTCAGCCTGGGACCAGACTGGAGTGACTGCAGAATAGGTAAGTATAGTGATCTTTTCTTTACAGGGTTAGATAGATTAGGCTTAGAATGGGGTTTGGAGTTGGTTTAGAGTTAGATTTTGCCTTTACTGCCTTTAAACCCAGTATGAAATGGTCCAGGGCACCACCTTCTCCACTTAAATTAGCTCTCCAAACCTAGCAGTACATAATATATACTGTATGCCTAACCAGACATAGGGGCTGATACATGGCAGGTGGACTAGCGGGAATTTTTTTTTCTTTGCTCAAAACAACCAATTGTAATGCTTGTTTCCTTTTCATATTTGGAGAAATGCTTATTGATTGCAATAGTGTTACAGAATGTTTGTGTTTATTTTCACTTTTTCATGTCAAGTTTCCATCGTTTAGGTTAAACATTCTTGAGTATATTTTGGAGAATACTCATACCATTTATTTCCCCTGGCTGCCATTAACAAGATGTAAGACATTTTCCACTGGCTCCAGTGATAGCCAGCCCACATTGGGTTCTCAACATAGGTGATTGTCAGGTGATTTTAACCCCTACCAAGCATCCCCCACTGGATTTCATAGACTATACAGAGCTTTACACATGTAGGTGGTTAGCAGGCATGGTGCAGTGGCGCATTACACCAAACACTGAATGTGGCTTACCATATATTGCTATTGCTTCTTCCAGTGCCATCCCTTCCCCATCTGCAGACCATTTCAAATGTGGGCTGGTTGCCACCACAAAAAAACATTACTAATAGATGATCTTTTGTATTCAGCATCTGTCCCCACAAGCCCAAAAGGAAGAAACTACTTACCTAATATCCATCTCAGCATTATTTTTAATAAGTTCCTTCAGATTCAGCTCATTGATTGGTTGGTTGAGGGAGTGTCGATGGTGCCCTTGTGTACTACTAATCTAAGAGCAAAAGACAGCTTAGTATTACTACATCTGGTTAAGTAACCAAACATTATCACTATAAACTCAATGCAATTTCACATATTTCCCCAATGCAAAGGCACATGGGCAACATTCTGAGAAAATGTTTCATTTTTCTAAATGAATGCAAAGCATTCTCTAATTGGATGAGGTGGAGAGATGATGACATCAATATATCCACCTCATCCAATAAGAGAACCTTTTTATGAGGACACCTATGCCAAGTGAGTGATCTCAGCAGAGTTAGTAGTGGTGCCTACTACAGCGATTTCCTACTTCCACTGGGATCAACCAGGTTTGGCACACATACTTACATTGGTCCAAGGTGGACCAATATAACTATGCAAAATTAAAAAGCAGAATCTCATAGCTGAATGTTCATAGATGAATGTAATAAACCTCAGGTCTCTACTATCTGATGATGTTTTGCACACTCAGGATCCAGAAGACTGGAACATATGTCAGCATCTCAGTCCCTACTCTCAGTGGAAGTAAGTAAAGGTGAATAAAGGGGAAATACAAATCTTTATTATATAACGCCTGCAAATTGATTATAAATTGACAAATAAAATACCAAATTCTTGCATACATATATTATGATTTAGTGTCAGTCAGGAGAGGACTGGCAGGAATTTGCCCCTGGACCAGTACAACTGATATATCTTGGGCTGGTGATACTCCATCACTAGGGCACCTGAAGCAGAGGGAACTTTTACTTGGTCTAATGAAGTCAATGGGATGAAATTATGCTAACCTCAATCTAATCTAATCATGTGCAAGCAAAAATCTATTTTTTTTAATTCTCCATGACATAAAACACTATTCACCAAATTCACAAAAAAAATTGAGAAAACACTCTACTCCTTTAGTGAATTATCTCCATTGTGCATTTTGATATTAACACAGTATGAAACCCAAAACCAAAAAATATTGCAGCTTATAAACAATCAAATGTGGTGGCTGCATTTGTTTTCTTTTTTAGGCTTGTTACCCTGTTTTCATCTGGTGATCTGGCCAGTAACACACCTCACGTAATAGAGTGCCCCCACTCTAGATGAAGGAGAACAGGGGGCACCCTTGTGACAGCAGCATTGTCAGTCTAGGGGGGGGGGGGGGGTGTTAGATGGTCTAGCAGATTAAAAGATGTAAGCCAAACTCCAGCTCACACTTTATAATCAGTTACAACAAACTTTTGGAGTAAAGGTTTTACATGAATAAGATCTTATCAGTTTAAGCGCCCCCGTCAGTGTTAAATGGTCTGTCTCATCCCTGTAACGGCAAGAAAGCTTTTCTTGCTGGCTGGATCGCTAGATGAAAATAGAAGAAAGAAAGACTAAAAAAGAAAACCAATACAGCCATCACATCTAAGAATTGGTAAGCTGCAATATAATAAATGTTTGGGTTTAATACTGCTTTAATCCTTGTACCTCATTCACTGAGACAAGTGAAAAGCCCATTTGCAAAGAGAAACTGCTGTACTCCTTTAGTAAATCAGGGTCAACAACAGAGGATGAACTTACATGTTATCTCACCTATCCATTGGAAACTCCCCAAAACTCCCTCCAATATTACAATGGTAGGGTGTTGGCATCCACTCAACCCAGGGCAGGTGATGCCTGTGTGATTTGATTTATCACCAAACGCTATAGGAATGGTATTTACTTACTGCTTCAGGCCTTCTATGAGCATTTATGAAGAAAGAAGGATAATCATTCAGCAATGTCTTTGCAGGGTTCCTATCAATCAGGCAGGTGGTTCCATCCAGGCCATTTTGCATCGCACTACATTGTGTTGTTGAGCCACCATCCCCATGAATTGTCTGACCAGCATGCAGATGTCTTTTTAAGGATTGAAGAGACACAGACGATAACGCATTGTGATTACCTGTTGCTGAACTGGAAGCATGTGATACTAGAAAATAAAAGTAAAAGGATTAGAATACATTTACTTACATACAGTATCATCCACAATAACTGACCAGTAATGATAATGTTAAATTCTTGAATAGAGTGGAAAAGCATTGTAACCACTGTTCGTTTTTAATTTTCTGTGTTCCCTGCTGGGAAAATTTCCCTCACTTCCTATCTTAGAGACCACAGAAAAAAAAGGGAAGACTCTCTATAACAGGGCTTCGGATCTTAAAGCGGTTCTGCACCCATCCCATAATCTTACTTTCTATCTCTTCTCTAGCATGTTGATGGTTCAATTCTGCATCTTTTAAGCCTACCTTGAATGCTGGCTGCATCTTTGTTGTTCTCCCTGCGGGTCTGTGCGGGGATCCTCGTCTTTTCCTTTGAGTGCCGCACTGTCTCCTGGGATCTGGTGTCATTCATCCCAGGAGTCAGTGCGGACATCGACCCGAAATCTCGCGAGATTTGCGGACATCCGACCAGAAATCCTACGAGATTTTAAGGACGTGAAGTGTTTACACAGCTCGGCGCTGTTACCCGTGTGCATGTGCGGGAACCAACGAAAGGGAACAAGGAAGTGACTGCTTGTGGGCTTCAAATGCCCACAAGCAAAATGACAATGCTGTTCTTTTTATTTTAACCACTTGCCGACCAAGGACGTCATATGACGTGCTTGACTTTGAGTGGTGATATCTGAATGATGCGTGCAGCTATTGGCATCATTCAGATATCATTCTTTCCGGCCGGCGATTCTGTGCACCATAAGAACGATCATAGCGGCAGTTCCGCCGCCTGATCGTTCTTATAGGCAGCGGGAGGGGACGTCCCCCCTCCCGCCGCCATCCGGTGCTTCTCTGGGCTCTCCCGTGCCATCGGGGGCCCGGAGAAAGAATCGCTCGCCGCCGGATGACGAGCATAGAGATTTCCGGTGACCAGATGGTCACCAGTCATCTCTATGACCGTCGGAGGCCCGGGCGCGACGTTATGACGTCACGCCCGGTACCCGGAAGTAAACAAAGCCGCGATCGCGGCTGTCAGCATGAGATCGGTAAAAAATTTTTTACCGATCTCATGCTTCCCAGCCTGGAGGAGAGATGTGGGGTCTTATTGACCCCACATCTCTCCATAAAGAGATGTGAAAAGTGTAAAAATAAAACAAATTAATCAAAATACAAATAAATAAAGAAAAAAAAAAACAATTAAAACGCCCCTGTCCCCTGTAGCTCGCGATCAGAAGCTAACGCACACGCAAGTCCCGCCCGCATATGTAAACGCCGCTCAAACCACACATGTGAGGTATCGCCGCGTGCGTTAGAGCGCGTGCAACAATTCTAGCACTAGACCTCCTCTGTAACTCTAAACTGGTAACCAGTAAAAAATATTAAAGCGTCGCCTATGGAGATTATTAAGTACCGAAGTTTGGCGCCATTCCACGGTTGTGCGCAATTTTAAAGCGTGACATTTTCAGTATCTATTTACTCGGCGTAACATCATCTTTCATATTATATAAAAAAATTGGGCTAACTTTACTGTTTTGTTATTTTTTAATTCATGAAACCGTTTTTTTTCCAAAAAAAAGGCGTTTGAAAAATTATTGTGCAAATACCGTGTGAGATAAAAAGTTGCAATGACCGCCATTTTATTCCTAGGGTGTCTGCTAAAAAAAACGTACTCAATGTTTGTGGGTTCTGAGTAATTTTCTAGGAAAAAAATGATGATGTTTACATGAAGGAAAATAGGCCAAAATAGGCCCGGTAAGCAAGTGGTTAAGAGTACATTTTTTTCTGAAAAAACGGACGTGAATACCGGACGGACACCTAAAAAGTGAGTTTATTGTTAGACTCATAATATTTTTAACATGAGAAGAAAAAAATTAATAATTAGTGTGTGCAGAACCGCTTTAAGCGTTGCCAAACCAACTGCCACTTCCCGATTACTCACAGCTTGCTCCCCACTGCGCATGTATGATATCGAGGAAAATTGGCCATGTAGCCTCCTGAGATGTGTGATGTAATCCCAAGAGGGTAAAAGTCACCCTAGCCACGATCTATGCGCCGAACACACATCAAGATAGGTTCCTAGAAAAAACCCTGGCAAAATTGATGGAATTCAGGGAGGGTAAATTGATTGTAGGGGGGGACTTTAATGTCCCCCAGGACCCAACGATGGATACCTCCACTGGAACATCATCGGTCCCAAGGGGAACTAGGAGAAGTATCATAAGGAAACTCCATGAATTTCAACTAATAGATATATGGCGGGCATTGCATGGGGGAGAGAGAGACTACACCTATTTTTCAAACCCCCACCAACTATACTCCCGGATTGATTTATTTTTTATATCACATCAGTTATTATCCTGTGTACAAGACATATCAATCGGGAACATAACATGGTCGGATCACGCGCCAGTAACTATGAGGATAAAGTTGACAGGAGCAACCCAGTCATCAGAATGGAGATGGCGTTTAAACGAAAATCTATTGCAGGTACCAGAAATTAGAGAGGATTTAATAAGAGAAATTAAGTGGTACTTTGAGATAAATGACAATGGAGAGAGTGACCCAGGAATTATATGGGAAGCCCATAAAGTAGTGATCAGAGGAATCTTAATTAAACATGGCACCCGAATAAAGAAAGCAAGAGAAGAACAGACAAAAAAATTACTGGAAAAAATACAGGAGATGGAAACACAACATAAAAAGTCATCAGATAGGGGTATAGGAATTGAATTAGCAGCCCTTAGGAGAGAGCTGTCGGACCTCCTCCGATACAAAGCAAAGGCAGTATTACAAAGAGGAAGAAGGATGACTTATGACTCTGGAGACAAGTGTGGTAAACTATTAGCTAATAAATTAAAAAAGCAACAGACCCGATCATATATATACCACATATTAAAACAAAAGAGGGCCAAAAGTCGGTGCTCCCGAAAGATATTGCAGGTGAGTTTAGGGAGTATTACTCGGCCCTGTATAATTTACCGGGGAATACTTTACCAACCTCGTCTCTAGAAGAATACTTATCCACATCACAATTGATACGAATTTCTTCACCTACCCGGCAAGAATTAGAGAGACCGATAACACTGGAGGAAGTTAATAAAGCAATAAAAACATTCAAACAGGGAAAAGCACCTGGACCAGACGGTTTCTCTATACAATATTTTAAGAGTCTGTTTGAAAATTTGGGTCCACATATGATAAATATGTTTAATGGATTAGGACAAACAAGAGACCCTCCAGCGGATACTCTGAGAGCACACATTACGGTAATCCCGAAAGAAGGGAAAGATGGATCGGTATGCAGTAGCTACCGACCGATCTCACTTTTAAACGTGGATTTAAAAATATTCACAAAGACACTTGCAATTAGGTTACAACCCCACCTGGCCCAGCTGATACACTGGGACCAGGTGGGCTTTGTCCCTACAAGAGAGGCAAGAGACAGCACGATCAAGGTGCTGAATCTTGTCCAGTCTGCAAAACAAAAGAAACTTGCAAGTGTGTTTGTGAATACGGACGCGGAAAAGGCCTTCGATCGGGTCAATTGGCCATTCATGCTGGGAGTACTGAAACATGTAGGCCTGGGAGATAGATGGAGTCGTTGGGTAGCAGGAATGTACTCCTCTCCTCAAGCTATAGTGAAGGTCAATGGGGTATACTCGGAGAGCTTCACCATTTCCAACGGGACCCGCCAGGGCTGTCCCCTCTCGCCCCTACTATTTGCTCTTACGTTGGAGCCGTTACTTAATAGAATTAGACACAACCCAGATATAAAAGGTATTCAGGTGGGAAAACAGGAATACAAGGTCTCGGCGTATGCAGATGACCTCCTTTTTTCAGTAACGAACCCACTCATCTCACTACCAAATTTAATGAAAGAGGTGGAGAGATATGGAGTTTTGTCTGGTTTTAAAATTAATTATAGTAAGTCGGAGGCGATGGGGGTGGCCCTGGCGGGTCCCTTGCAGAGTAGCCTGCAGAGTAATTTCAAATTCAGGTGGACAACAACCGCATTGAAATACCTGGGAATACAAATTCCTCCAAATTTAACAGATATATTTGAGCAGAATTTCCCACCATTACTGAGAGAAGTGAGGAAACTATTAGAGGGTTGGAATAAAGGTACTCACTCCTGGTTCGGGAGAAGTAATATCCTAAAAATGTGTATAGTACCAAAATTTTTGTATCTCTTTCAGGCAGTGCCCATCCGGGTCCCCATGAACTATTTCAGTCAAATTCGGGCAGAATTTACAAAATTTATCTGGGCAAGCAGACACCCAAGGATAAGCAGAGAGTTGCTGGCTAGGCCAAAGGAAGCAGGGGTAATAGCGACCCCAGATATGTTTAGGTACTACCAAGCCGCCCACCTCAGTAGAATAATCGACTGGAATAGACATGTAGAATACAAATCATGGATCACTATGGAAAAACAATTAAGTCAATTACCTCTGAATAGAGCCATCTGGTGCTATGCAGACCTACCCTCCGAGTTAAAAAAACATCCTCTGATTGGACCAACTTTGCAGATAGGGGCTGGGATTATTCAGAAATACAGGTTATCTACTCCAAACTCACCTCTGTTCCCGATTTTAGGGAACCCAAAATTTTCCCCGGGCCTACACACACAGGTGTTTAAGAAATTGAGCGAGAAAGGAATCTTCCAAGCCTCACATTTTTTGAAAACTAATGGATGGCTATCGATGGAGGACCTAATGAAAAAAGGGGGACAGATAGAAATACCATTTTGGCAAGCAAGACAAGTGAGACATTTTTTAGAAACACTAGGGCCAGTGGAAGAATATGAGAGACCTCGAACAAAGTTCGAGGAATATTGTGAAGAGAGTGAGCCCCTGAAACATGCTATTTCCAAAATATATGCGCTCTTGACAGCCCCCCCAGAAGGTTATATGGTGGTGAGTTTGGATAAATGGGGGAAAGACTTAGATAAAGAATTTACGTTAGAACAAAGGCGGAAAATAATACATCTGACATTAAAATCTTCAAGGTGCACAAAAATGCAGGAATTAAATTTCAAGGTATTAACAAGATGGTATTATACCCCCTCAAGGTTGAACAAAATATTCCCAGACACCCCAGGGAGTTGCTGGAGGGGCTGTCAGGGAAGGGGTACACTACTCCATATATTCTGGACATGCCCAGTAATTGAGCGATTCTGGCAAGAAGTATATAGAGTCACCCAGATCCTCACGGAATTCCCCATTCCATGGGACCCAGAGTTTTTTCTACTACATCTCTCACAAATTCCCTCTAAAAGCTATAAAAATTCAATAGTGTGCCATCTGGTAAACGCAGCGAAAAGCTGCATTCCCCGATGTTGGAAGGAATTACATGCCCCGAGTATCTCTATGTGGCTCAATACAGTCCGAAGGATAGGGATAATGGAAAGTTTGGTTCCAAGGTCGCCGGAGGGAAGAGAACGGGTTAGACAGGCGTGGGCCCCATGGGAGGAATACCTTAAAACGGAAGAGGGCAAGAAGCTGATAGGGGAGGAAGTAGATGAATAGAAAGGGAGGGGGTGGCGAGGGGGGGGGGCATGGGGGGGGGGGGGGGAGGGGAGGGGAAAGAAAGAAACATTTTTCCCCACCCCTTTTTTTTTTTTTTTTTTTTCTCTTCCTTCCCCCTCTTAATTTACTTACCTATTTATTATTCCCTTCTTTTTTTTTTTTTTTTTTTTTTTGGCCGTCCAGGGGCAAGGGAGGCCTCAAGGGTACCTTAAGAACCAAGGACCATACAATTACAAGAGGCAAAGGGGAACCGGGTTAAGGGGAGAATGTAAATAAAGAAAAAGAAAAGGGATAAGAATAACTTGATAAAGGAAATTGGAAAGAAATATGATTTAATGAAATTAAATAACAGTCAAGCAGAATGTCTGAAGAAATGTATATTATGTATATTTTAATTTGTTATCCCTTCTCAGAAATAAATAAAGAATTTAAAAAAAAAAAGTAATCCCAAGAGGGTGCAGGCGGGGTTGGGAGGGGGCAAGCTGAGGCAATGTCATCCTCCCCTAGGTGAGAATTCAGGAAGTGGGGGTGGGTACCATCAAAAAAGGTACTTGCTCCCCCACCAAAAAAATAAAAAAATTACATAGGGACTGAACAGAAATTTAGATAAAGACTGGGGAAGAAAAGAATCAAGGCAATTTTTGTTTTCGCGTGAAGCTCCAATTTAAACTGTGTTAATCAAAATGCAAATCACTAAATATGACTCTGTGCTTTGTCTAACGATTTTTTTTAGCTGTGACAGTGTTGCAATTATCCAATAAATGTCCAAAGAAATAAAACTCACTATGCTAACAAAAAAAGTGCATGTCTACTTATGCATGTGTACAAACGAGCGGATTTTCCATCAGAAAAATCTTGGATGGTTTTTCCGACGGAATTCCGCTCAAGCTTGGCTTGCATACACGCGGTCACAGAAAAGTTTGCTGAACTTTCGACCGTCAAGAACGCGGTGACGTACAACACTACGACGAGCCGGGAAAATTAAGTTCAATGCTTCCGAACATGCGTAGGAATTTTGCGTGTCAGAATTTCTACAGGCGATCGGAATTTCCCATCGGAACTTTTTCCGACCAAAAAATTGAGAACCTGCTCTCAATCTTTTGCTGGCTGGAATTCGGCCAACAAAAGTCAGATGGAGCATACACACGGTCGCATTTTCCGACCAAAAGCTCTTATCTGTCTTTTGCTGGTAGAATTTCCAATTTTGTGTATGCGGCATAAGGCTAGGTTCACACAGAGAGCAAATTCCACCGCCCTTTGAAAAACGATCCTTGGTGGATCGCTTTTCATTGGATGGTAGAGTAGAAGCTTCCAGATGTTCAGGTGGAAATCCTGCCACCTCTTGAATGCCTTTATTTTGTTGTTAACATTCTGCAATTGCAATCCAAACGTATGGTGCACAGTTGTGGCGCGGTCAAGTTGTTTTTAATTGCTGAGTTTATAGGGCCGTGTCTGCGAGTTACTTTTGCCGTGCCTCCAAAGCAGAGCATGTGTACAACTCCCTCAGGCTGCCTTGTTAGGCTTTTGGTGGGCAATTGGAGGGCAAAAAAATAGGGCTGAACCACTAATTTTTACTGCCCGTGTGAACGGATCCTACTTGTTATCTCCCTGATCACTGTTGTGTATAATCCTCTTCAAAAGTGGAGACCTACAACCAGTGTTCTCACGAATAACTCATCAGAGAATATTGACTGTGGTCTGCAGTGCTTATTTAAACAGTTTCATCGCCTGTGGTTCTCCCATTTACACAATCTTCCTCTCCCATGCAATGCAATAGATACAAAGCTGAATATAGTGTCAAGCTATTTAAAGCCCTTTCTTAAAGCCATAGACCACAAAACAATGCATTCATAGACGGGTGCTGAAACCACACTGGTGTGGAAACACTTGAAAGAAGCAATCCCTTGGCACTAACATAATACAGCCGCTTGGCATCTCTCTCTCGCCCCCCCCCCCCCTTTTCTTATGGGAAGGCATGAGGTGGCTTTTTAAAATGCAATCAAACTATATCTGAGCAGCGCAAGCTGAAAACACTATGAGGGAGATTTACTAAATCTGGAGAGTGCAAAATCTGGTGCAACACTGCATATAAACCAATCAGCTTCCAGGTTTTATTGCCAAAGCTTAACTGAAAAAGCTGAAGTTAGAAGCTGATTGGCTACCATGAACAGCTGCAACAGATTCGGAGTGCTCCAGTTTTAGTAACCCCCCCCCCCCTCCTATTTCATTTTTAATATTTAACCACTTACCCACTGGGCACTTAAACCCCCTTCCTAACCAGACCAATTTTCAGCTTTCGGTGCTCTCATATTTTGAATGACAATTACTCGGTCATGCAACACTGAACCCAAATGAATTTTGTGTCCTTTTTTTCACACAAATAGAGCTTTCTTTTGGTGGTATTTAATCACCGCTGGGTTTTTTAATTTTTGCGCTATAAATCAAAATATACTGAAAATTCGGTAAAAAAAATAAATAAAAATTCTTTGTTTCTATTAAAATTTATTGCAGAGTATTGGCAGAGTATTGGCAAGTATTGGCGAGTATTGGCAGAGTATTGGCGAGTATTGGCAGAGTATTGGCGAGTATTGGCAGAGTATTGGCAGAGTATTGGCAGAGTATTGGCAGAGTATTGCAGTGTTGCAGTGTTGCACAGTGATTGCAGAGCATTGCAGTGGTGGCAGAGCGTTGCACAGTGGTTGCAGAGCGTTGCACAGTGGGGGCAGAGCGTTGCACAGTTGGGGCAGAGCGTTGCACAGTGGGGGCAGAGCGTTGCACAGTGGGGGCAGAGCGTTGCACAGTGGGGGCAGAGCGTTGCACAGTGGTTGCAGAGCGTTGCACAGTGGGGGCAGAGCGTTGCACAGTGGGGGCAGAGCGTTGCACAGTGGTTGCAGAGTGTTGCACAGTGGTTGCAGAGAGTTGCACAGTGGGGGCAGAGCATTGCACAGTGGTTGCAGAGCATTGCACAGTAGTTGCAGAGTATTGCACAGTGGTTGGTGGCAGAGCACTGCACAGTGGTTGGTGGCAGAGCATTGCACAGTGGTGACAGAGCATTGCACAGTGGTTGCAGAGCATTGCACAGTGGTGGCAGTGTATTGACCAGCGCTGTGGGCACTACACATCCAGCCCACAGCGCTGGTCCCGTCTCTCCCCCTCTCCGCTTCTCTCCCCTCTGTACCGATCGGTACAGAGAGGAGAGGGAGGAACTGGCGTCATGACGTGACGCCGGTTTGTGTACATGTGATCGCTCCGTCATTTGACGGAGCGATCACATGGTAAACGGCCGCTATCAGCGGCTGTTTACCGTGATCCGTGATGCGCCGGGTCCTCGGGACCCGGCGGTCACGGATGTTCCCGAGTGCGCGCCCCAGGGGGCGCGCGGGAGCAAGTTTCTGGGAGGACGTCCGTAGGACGTCCTCCCAGGATAAGCCGACCGCACTGTAGCCGTCTTTTGACTATAGCGCGGTCGGCATGTGGTTAAAGTAAACTCACCCATGCATCCATGTCTCCATATTTTATATTGTTGGGAAATTACTTAAAAAAACACACACCCCTAGAATTTTTGGCCGCAGCCATCTTGAGTCAGGGCAGATTATCCATGTAGCATTTACTTCCTGGAATCAGTCTATCAGTCTGCCCTTAGCTCAGGCATGCAGGCAGGAAGATATGCTTGACTGATGTCAAGCACCTCCTCCTCCAGATGAAAGAAAAAAAAATGCCCATAAAGACTCTTGGGATGTATGAAATCATTTTGGTCTAGGCCAGAAACCAGGAAGCTACTGAAGAAATGTAAAATATATATATATAAAACAAGTAAATATGATTTACTTTCCTATTTACTTAGGCTAACAGCATAGCTCCCTTCTGTCCCTGATTTGGAGGGACTGTCCCTTATTTGGAGCAATGTCCCTCATTCCTCCTCATTTGTCCCTTATTTTAGTCTGGCCCATATAGATGTATATAAAATGCACTTTTTATCTATCAAAAAGTGTTTCACAGTGCTAACCTTTCATCTGATTTCTAAATTGCTGCATTTGTAAATTCCAAAAGCCAATATAAAGGAATAGAAGTGGTAAAAAAAGCCCTTGTGGGTTTAACCATTGTTGTTTTTTGATACAGTTCTCCTTTAAGGGGGCGTGGCAAGGGGTTTGTTCTATGCCTGCATACTTTTGCTGATAGGTGTCCCTCATTCCCATCTCAAAAAGTTGGGAGGTATGTAACAGCATAAGGATTAAAAATAGTTAATGGTGATTGAAAGACTAACGTTCCACTTTAACAAAAACCCGCCAACTCACCTGTGGTCTTGTGTGCTGATATCTATGTACATACTGCAGATATGCACATAGTCTCAATTATACTGGCACTGCCTAAATGGCATAATCGCTTAAGAATGTAGTAAGATATATACTTCCCCATTACCTCATTCATGTCTATTATTCACTATCTATAGTAACCTGAACTGTCTTTCTTTTAGTAAGGCCCACTGCATTGTCTACTCTAAATTGCTAAATATCCCTTCTGAAAATATACCCGACTGACATGGTAGTTAGTCCTTTCAGTTTTGGAGGCTTGAATTCAATTCCTAGCAAGTTATGGATAGTTGGCATGATCTCCCCATGGTCGGATGATTGGCTAAGAAAAACCCTAGACCAATGCGAACAGTTAACCCTTGCAGTGCGGGTGCAGCCCCACTGCAAGGGAGAATTTTCAAATTTAAACTACGGTAATCATTAACATTTTATATATTCTTTAACATGTTACTGTAATCTCAAAAGTACTTTTTAATGTTTTTTTCATTCTCCATTTCTATTAAAATAATATCTTGTGATCCTGCCATGAAGGTCCTTGTTAAGGTATTTCCTGTTATAGAGTGACAACGCTTTGTCCCTGTCTCTGAACTGCCCCTGTGTGTTGTCACATGCACTTCCAATGCAGACTAAGTGGCTGTGCCAATGCACAGGCATGTTCCGCTCTTCTTACCCACAGGAAGTCTCTCCTAAGCAGTAACATGCGGCTGCCACTGGAGTACATGCACGTGGACATGAAGTGGCTGAACAAGACTAGAAGAGATCATCAGCCCCGAATGGATGAAAAGCAAACAAAAATAAGGATGAAAAATTAGTATTTTGTAAATAAACATGTAAATTGCTTATGATATCAAATACCTTAGCAATTTAAAGTTGTTATATGTTAAGTCACATATATAAA
>CM053026.1:499194694-499225967 GCA_028564925.1 Lithobates sylvaticus
AAAACCTTTTACCTTTACATCCACTTTAAATTAAATAAAAGATGAACAATACCAATAGGTAAAACAAAAAACTTTAACGCCAATTACAGAAAACTTAACGCCAATTGCAAAAAAATGTAAAGGCATTCAAAACAATATTTTAACACGATTTAAAGCAGCTACACTACCTATATTAAAAATTATAAAATGCTCCTCAGGCCTAGATAATACTACCAAAAAACAGAAATCACAACAAACTAAATTATTAAAAATACTTAAAGTGGAACTAAACCCCCCCAAAGATACTAAACTCTACCTTCCAGTGATGCGGCAGCTACATCCCTCACTGACCCCTGTCTCCCAGGGTGCTGTGTTTCCAGCCTTTTGATTGGCCAAAGGGGGTGACATCATCCTGTGCATGCACATGGGAGTCAGTCATTCTGGCCCAGTTCAGTAAATGCACATTCAGTAAAAGCTGTGAGCATATAGGTAAGTTTGTATTATTGCAGAAGAGACATAGGGGTTGATTTACTAACACTGGAGAGTGCAAAATCTGCTCCAGCTGTGCATGGTAGCCAATCAGCTTCTAACTTCAGCTAGTTCAATTAAGATTTGACAGAAAAAAAACTAGAAGTTGATTGGTTTCTATGCAGAACTTCAGCAGATGTTGTGCTCTCCAGTTTTAGTAAATCAACCACATCATGCCTCTTTTACAATAAAAAGCTGCCTGCTTGCAGTTTTTTAAACGTTCCATGTCAAAAGCCTCTAAAATAACAAGTTATATCATCACCATGATCATTACATAGGCCTAAATGAATTTCCACACTTGTGCCCAGATGTCACTGTCCTGACCTTAGGTTGGTACGCTATGTCGTTTTTCCATTCTACCATTTAGGTCTACCTTAAGAACACACAATGGCAAGTACATCTTCTTGTTTCACTAGCTTAATTTTGAATTTGGACTCAAATGACATTTGTCATGAAATAATTATGACCACTGCCATTGCTGAGAATGTTCCTTGGATGTCTTGCAGATATGTCGGCTTTAATACTTTTTAGTTACACTCTGTCATTCCCTTATTGTCTACTTGTTTCTTGCCCAGACACAACCAAACAACTAGCATTTTGAGCCCCCGTTCACACCTATGCGAATTAGATGCGGCTTACACTGCATCCAATTCGCAGGACATTTCAAAATACATTAATATTAATGAGGCTGGTTCACATATCTGCGGTGCATTCGCACTCCGCATTGCACAAAAAACGTGTGCGTTTTCTAGACAGTGCGGTCCGGCTCAGGTGCCGATTCAGGCCCATTATCTTCTATAAGCACGCATCTGATTCGCAGATGTGTGAACAGGATAAAATACTGATGCAATCCTGAGCTGATACTGTGGCAATCCTGAGCTGATACTGAGCAAAAACTGACATTAAACGCTGAACAACTGAGTTTTCTCTTCGCAGGGAAACCTGAGCTTCAATTCGCACCGCACATGTGTGAACCCAGGCTCAGAGTAAGGCTAGCAATGGCAGCTGGCATACTGCTCTTATTACAGGCGTTTTTTGGTGATGATGGCAGTCATCGCATTAGCAGCACAATCATTTCAGTGAGTTCCAAATGAGATTACAGCCAAAGAACAGTTCAATCTCTTAGAGCTGAATTTACCAAAAGTTGTTCACTTTGGAAGGAAATTTCCCTTTAGCTTAGCTCCTTTCAAAAGTAAAAATTCACTTTGCAATAATACTCAATCACAAGGAACATTTAATAAAAAGTATTTTTTCTTGGACATGATTGGATGATGGAAGTAGATTTCCAACTCATTTCTCCTTGTTCTCACAGGCTTCCTCTGCTGTCAGCCTAAACCTGTGACGAGGGAGCAGGGGGCTGGGCCGAGCCGTGCTGTCTGTGTTTATGGACATGGGCAGAGTTGCTCGGCAGCGACCCACAGGAGTGCCACAATAGGAAGAGGCTTCCTATGGTGGTGAAGCCAGAAGCGCCCCGAGAAGAGGATGATTGGGGCTGCTCTGTGCAATACCATTGCACAGAGAGGGTAAGTATAACATGTTTGTTAGTTTAAAAAAAAAAAATTTGACTTTACAAACGCTTTAACGTTATTTAGAGGTGTACTCCATATTTTTCCACGTGACATTTAACTGTTGAAAGCCTGATTTCCTCAACAACTTTTATTTTACAGTGTTATTTTATCACCACCTCGAAGGTTCCATTTTCTGCTCTTCACAATATTCACAGCTATCACCAGCCTGAAGACCAGCAAAGTTCAGGCTCTCTGCTGATAAGTCTTATGCACAAAATGAGAGGGGAGTGTCCTACTGCTCCAGTGAGTTTGCTGTTCTCACAGGAGAAAGGGAGATTAATGGATAAGTGGCAATGGGACATTCTTACTCTGAGAACATGAATTACCTGTCATTTTGGAGAAATGTAGAAAGATGGGTGCATTTTCTTTTTTACAAGAGCTTACTTGGGCTTAACCACTTGCCTACCAGGCACGAACACCTCCTTCCTGACCAAGCCATTTTTCAGCATTCAGCGCTGTCGCATTTTGAATGACAATTGCGGGGTCATGCAACGCTGTACCCAAATAAAATTTTTATCATTTTTTCCCCACAGATAGAGCTTTATTTTGGTGGTATGATCACCTCTGCGGTTTTTATTTCTTGCGCTATAAACAAAAGAAGAGGGACAAGTTTGAAAAAACATAATATTTTTTACTTTTTATTATAATAAATATCCAATTTTATTTATTTTTTTTTAAAACTAATTTTTTCCTCAGTTTAGGCCGATACGTATTCTTCTACACATTTTTGGTAAAAAAAATCGAAATAAGCGTATATTGATTGGTTTGCGCAAAAGTTATAGCGTCTACAAAATAGTGGATAGATTTATGACATTTTTATTATTATTTTTTTTTTACTAGTAATGGCGGCGATCTGCGATTTTTATCGTGACTGCGACATTGCGGCGGACATATCAGACACTTTTGACACATTTTTGGGACCATTCACATTTACACAGCTATCAGTGCTATAAAAATGCATTGATTACTGTATAAATGTGACTGGCAGGGAAGGGGTTAACACTAGGGGGCGCTGCAGGGGTTAATATGTTCCCTATGTTAGTGATTCTAACTGTGGGGGGAGGGGACTGACTGGGGGAGGGGACCGATCGGTGTCCCTATGTACAAGGGACACACCATCGGTCTCCTCTCCAGTGACAGGACGGGGATCTGTGTGTTTACATACACAGATCCACGTCCTGCTCAGTTGCTGGGCAATCGCGGGTGCCCGGCGGACATCGCGGCCAAAATGTTAGCGCCGTCATATGACGGCGGCCCGCCACAAAAGCCGAACCGCTCCGCCGTCAATTGACAGTGGGCGGTCGGCAAGAAGTTAATGGAATGATAACCTGTGTGATAATCTTTGTAAAATGATATTAAAGATAAAGTAACAAGAAAATTTTACTGAACTCTTTTTTTTTAACAAGTTAATAATACCTAGAACTCTTCTTTGATGAATAAAGCACCTCACATACAACATGAATTACTGCAAATTGATGCATTGGGGTCTTAGTCCCAGATTGATTATATTGGGGGTTATTTACGAAAGGCAAATCCACTTTGCACTACAAGTGCAAACTAAAAGTTGAAATTGCACTGAAAGTGCACTTGGAAGTGCAGTTGCTGAATATCTGAGGGGTAGATCTGAAATGAGGGGAAGCTCTGCTGATTTTATCATCCAATCATGTGAAAGCTAAAATGCTGTTTCTTATTTTCTTTTCGGATGTACAGCGACTGCACTTCCAAGTGCACTGTCAGTGCAATTTGCACTTGTAGTTTGCCCTTGTAGTGCAACGTGGATTTGCCTTTCGAACATAACCTCCAATGTATTCTGAAAGTAAATCTAAAGCTGGTCATAGATGATTTTTTTTTTTTATGGATCAGCCAGCCGGTTGATCAAAAAAGACTGAATGGATTCCTCCATCCACACAATCGAGATGGATGAAGGAATCCTTCCCGCTTTGTCATTGTATTCTGACAGCGGAACTCTCCAGTCTCAGAATAATTGGCAGCAGTGCTGACTGGACACAAATTTTCCAACATTCCCGTTCAGGAGTGGCTGATCACTAGGTAGACTCCTCTTGTACAGGAATGGCTATAGATGGATCCAACTTCATCCACTACCTGCTGAACTATGCAACTCCTTCTATGGCCAGCCGAATTTAGGCTCCTTGTCAACTAATGTTATCCTTTATTGCCTGTCTCAAAAGTGAAAGGTATAGGGAAATCCTCTAGGCTTGGTTCACACCTATGCATTTTTTTGTGCTTTTTTGTAGAAACGTGCTAAAGTCCATTTAACATTGTTTACTATGGAACACCTTCACATGTATGCTTTTTTCAGCTGCTGCCTTTTTGAAATGGGTCAGGGACTTTTTTCAACGCAAAACGGTGCATTTTAGGTTCAATAGACCTCAATGGAGAAGCTGTACAAAAGCATGTAGTGCGTATTTTGCCACGATTTTTGCGTTTTGCTTTTTCTAATCTGCCCAACAATAAATTGGCTAGAAAAAAAAAAAAGAAAGCATAAAATATACAAAACGAATCACAAAACGTGTGCAAAAATACAAACCCACTGCAAAAAGCCTTACAGAAATGGGTTAAAAGAAAACTGCATAGGTGTGAACCAAGCCTAATGCTGACCATAGACAGATCAAAATTTGGCCAGTTAAGCAAGGACCATTGTGGCTGCCTCTGCTCAACAAAAGCTGATTGTTAGAGTCCCGCTGTCACAATGTTAGAGTCCCCCATTAGTGTGGATGGAGGAATCAGATTTTTTTATTTTTATCTATGACCAGCATTAGACAGTTGCCAGAGGAAGAAGTGTACCAATTGGAGAATTTTCCCACACGCCTTGTTCTGGTGACAACTGTAACATTTTGGGGTTCCCATTGCTTTCTGTTCTGGTGACAATACAGAAGACACATATTAATAAAAAACAACAGACAACAAAACCCTTCCCTACTCTAAAAACTGAAAAAAAAATTTTTGATTTTATTTCCCTCCGCAGGCAGTGAATGTCGTTCTTTGTGATTGGTGTGAATCTACATCTCTGGATCTGATGGATGATGGATTTACATTGTGCAACTTTTTGCTTAATTATAATTCAAGCTTGTCAAAAGTGTGTCATTATTTACATTTTACACTTTTTTTTAATTCTGATAACCCCCCTGCCTTCAGACCCCTACAGCCTTTGAACCAGGGTTGTGAGGAAGAGGTTCTTGTCCTTACCTACACTGGGGACAAGGTATTTTTTATGGTGAATCTAATGATCTTAGTCCTGAAAACAAATTATCTCTGTTATACATTTGGAGAAAAGCAGATATGTGTAATTTAGAATGAATCCTGATAGTGATCATTTAGTTGTACCGCGTCTAAAACAAAAAAAGACTCTTAAGTGCAGCTCAACTTAACTAATAATACTAAGTGTGTCTTTAAAAATGGTGTTCCAGGTCTTGGCGATCTCCCTGCATGACTCAGTTGCTCT
Source organism: Lithobates sylvaticus (assembly GCA_028564925.1). Taxonomy (NCBI): domain Eukaryota; kingdom Metazoa; phylum Chordata; class Amphibia; order Anura; family Ranidae; genus Lithobates; species Lithobates sylvaticus. Next base: position 499,200,233 of record CM053026.1, read on the forward strand.
AATGGCTTTTCTTATGAAAGCATTGGATGTAAGACTTTTGTAAACTGTTTAATACTTTGACGGCCATTCCGGTTTAATGGTCTGTGCAAATAGGTTTATTTTTAGACATACACAACCGCAGTGCAGAGAGGCAATGTTTCTGTAGATGATTATCTTTAAGGCCAGAAAAAAAACTTTTTTCTATTGAAAAGGACTTATTTCAGGAAAAACGAAAATATTTTAAAACTTTGAAGCTGGTTTATACTTTCCCTTGTTTTTTTATAAATTTTCAAGCATGTTTTTCATGTGTTTTCCATGGGGAAAATGTACCTTCTGTATTAACATACATGTATTTTTCATTTCCTCCTGTATTTTTATACAGTTAATTAATCTCTCTGTCAGGTGCACTTTTATTCTTTGTCAAAATGCAGCATAAATTAACCGTGGGGTATTTTACAAAATGCACTGGAAGAAAATGGAGAGACGCGAACCGTTGAATGAATGAATGAATGAATCATTTGTATAGCGCTACAATGCGAACTGAATCGCCTCAAGGCGCTGTATTCGTGCTTTGTTGTCAAGCTTCTTAGAAGAGGTAGGTCTTGATTTTTTTCCTGAAGGCCTGATGGTTATCTTCCATGCGGATATCGTTCGGTAGAGCGTTCCATAGCCGTGGTCCTTGGACAGCGAATCTCCGTTCCCCCTTAGATTTGTAGCGGGATTTGGGAATGAGGAGGAGGTTTTGGTTAGACGATCGGAGACTGCAATTGGGTGTGTAGTGTTTTATTTTCTCGAGAAGGTATTGGGGGGCGTCTCCATGGGTGCATTTGTGGGTGAGCAGAGGGTCTTGAATATGACCTGATTCTTTACGGTTAGCCAGTGTAGGCTCCTCAGGGAAGGGGAGATGGATTCCCAGGTTTTTTTTCCTGTTATCAGCCTTGTCGCCGTGTTTTGGATAAGTTGTAAGCGCGCAAGTTGATATTGGAGTAAACCTATGTAAAGGGAGTTTGTGTAGTCAAGTCGTGAATTAATGATCGTTCCAACTACCGCTGCTTTGTCCTCCTTTGGAATGAAGGGGATGAGTCTGCGTAGCAGGCGGAGCAGATGGTGAGAACCCCTGACTACTGCTCCTATTTGTGCATCCATTGACATTTCAGAATCAAAAATGACTCCGAGACTCCTTACCTTGGTCCTTGGGGCGATGGTCTGTCCAAAGATGGTGGGTGGTGTCCAAGGGATCTTGGTTCGGGAGTTTTGGTTTGCATGTAGCATAAGAAGTTCTGTTTTCGATTCGTTAAGCTTGAGGGAGCTAGTGTTCATCCAGTCGTCTATCAGAGTGAGGCATTTTTCTAATTGCTGATGATGGTCTTTTTGTCCGGTGATACGAAAATATAATTGCGTGTCGTCAGCGTACGAGTGGAAGCAGAAGTCTGATCTTCTGATGATTTTGAGGAGTGGGCAGATGTATATGTTGAAGAGCACTGGTGATAAGGGTGATCCTTGAGGGACTCCACAAGAGATTGCCTGGGTTTTAGAGGTCAAAGCTCCTAGTTTCACTGTTTGCTTTAATATAATAATGCATATCTCATTAGTTATCTTATGAAGCATTTCACACAAGTATAAATGCAGTGGCGGCCCGTCCATTAGGGATGCACGGGCGTCGCCCCCCATCCATGTGTCTGGCCTCCTTATCTACATGCGGGGCGCCGGAAACATGGATCCCAATGTTTTTTTTTTTTTTTTTTATTGAAGCATATGGTTAGAGCCAGAGGCTCTAATAGGCTTCAAAAAAGGGTGGGCTCGGGCGCAGAGCACTGCGTCCTGAGCCCACCCAGTTGCATGACAATTGCGAATGAATATTCGCTATTATCACACTGATTCTCCTCCCGGCCAATCAGGAAGTGGGTCCTGAGACAGGTAATCCTATTGGCTGCCTAGGAGGAGGAGGAAGGAGAAACACGGCCACCGTGAGGACACGCCCATCACCCAGAGGGAAGCGCTGCCTGCTTGATGGGGTAAGTGCGGGCCGACTGTCCGACAGACGGTGGGGGGGGCGGTGCGAATGACAGGCCCGACCCGGGGGGCAGTTTGGAGATGCGGGTGACCCGACCGGGGAGGGGATGGCTGTGGGAGAACTGTTTGCCGCCCCCCCCCCAAAAAAAACACCAGCCGCCACTGTATAAATGTAATCAGACAGAGAACATGTGATATAGCCCCACCCTTATCTACACCCACAGGACCTGTTTAAATATATAAAAGGAAAGCTAGAGCAACCTCCCCATCTCTACATCTTTAAGATGGAAAATGGAAAATTCTATCAAATACTTACCGTCATTTTCTTTTCTGACGCCAATCCATGGCAGCATACAAACCCTTCCTTTTTTTGATCCTGTTTTTTTTACAGAGAATGGGAAAGTTACTCTAGCTTTCCCTTTATAGATTTAAACAGGTCATGTGGGTGGAGATATGGGAAGAGCTATATCACATGTATGCTGCCATGGATTGGCGTCAGGAAAGGAAAATTACAGGAAGTATTTGATACAATTTTCCTTTTATCCTGGCAGAATCTTAAAGTGAGCCTGTCAAACTTTTTAAACATTTACAAGTCCTGCCTTGCCATAAAGGCGAGTCAAATCTACAAGCTTACTGATTGAATAGAGGATGAGCAGCAGTACACCAAAGAGGTCATCATCTGCTGGCTGTGAATGAATGAATGAGTGACTTGTATAGCCCTACCTATGCAAACTGAATCGCCTCAGAGTGCTTTTTGCTGCCGGTGTCCATCTGCGGTATAGCATGGTCCTTTTTGCCCCATGGGGTCCTGACGCGCTTACAAACACATACACATACAACATACACATATTTGGCCACTGTGCAATGCAACAGAGCCCTGACAGATGGGCACTGCTTGCTCTCTCTTTCTAAAAGTTTAAGTACAAAAAACTAATATCAAAACAGAAATCAGGTACAGGTATTTACCCTAGCTGTACTCAAAATGCTTTAAATTAGAGAATTTAATTGAGAATGTAACCAGACTAAATTTTATTCTTTTAATATCTGCCTTGATTTTAACTGTAAGGCCGGTTCACACTATGTGTGGCACAGGGCACAGCAGGCAGTCCGTGCATCCCCTTTCACCATTTCAGGTCCTAATTAGGTCCGAATTTTTAGCTGAATTCAGACCTGAAACGGAGCCAAAGACACACAGGATCCTTCTGCTGTGCTCTCCGGAGCCGCCCCGGGGATGTGTAAACCAGCTCCATTGAGAGCTGGTCACACTCTCCTGTCATGTAAATAAAATGCGGGGCAACCCACAACCAAGTAGCATAAGTGTGAACCTAGCCTAAAGCCTATGTTTACATAATTAAAAAAACACTACAATTACAATTACACTTAATGAGAAGTGTTTCTTGTACCAATGCTGGCTGTCATAGTGGAAATCCTCAGCCACCTTCCAATACCTAGCAGCCATAATCTTTCAGTGCTGCATAGGTTAACCACTTGCCGACCAGCCGCCGCAGTTTTACTGCAGCAGAATGGCAGAATGGCATGGCTGGGCGAAACTACGTTACCTTACATCACTTTGCCTTTGGCCACTAGGGGCACGGCCGATCGTGATAGAGATAAACACACAGATCCCGGTTCTCTCAGGGGAGAGGACACAGATCGTGCTCTCTCTCCTCCTAGACAGTGGAGAAGACCCAGCAGAGGCAGAAGACAGTGGACAGAGGGAGAAGAACCTGAGAGGGCTAGAAGACCCGGAGAGGGGAGAAGAACCGGCAGAGGCAGAAGACATCAGCGGAGGAGGCAAAAGAGCTGGAGAGGGGAGAAGGGATCAGAAGAGACGCAGGAGCTGCCTTAATAAATTACTTTAAAAACATGTGTAATGTGTTTTATTTTTGACACTTTTCTTAGGTGAATGGGTAGGGGTACAATGTACGCCATACTCATTCACATAGGGTGGGGGGGGGTGGAATCTGGGGGTCCCCTTGTTAAAGGGGGCTTCCCGATTCCGATAAGCCCCCCTCCCGCAGACTCCGAAACCAACGGCCAGGGTTGTCGGGTTGTCGGGAAGAGGCCCTTGTCCCCATCAACATGGGGGCAGGGTGCTTTGGGGTGGAGGGGCGCACCCACCCCCCCCCCATGTTGAGGACATGCAGCCTGGTATGGTTCAGGGGGGGCGCTCGCTAGTCCCCACCCCCTTTAATGACCTGCCGGGCTGCGTGCTCAGATAAGGGTCTGGTATGGATTTTGCTTACGCCATTTTTTCAGCATGGGGTTCCCCTTAAAATCCATACCAGACCGAAGGGTCTGGTATGCTCTTGGAGGGGAACACATGCCATTTTTTTTTTATTTGGCGTGGAGTTACCCTTCAAGATCATTAGAGCACAAGTCGCATGCCAAAGTTGGATCAGTTAAGTTGATCCAACTTCAGTGATATTCAATGGGCTGAAGTAGGATCAAAGTCAGACCAAAGTAGTGCAGCGAGCATTTTAAAAGTCGGACCGACTTGTGTCGGACCAGTTAAGATGGCTCTCATAGGGAAACATTGCTTTTCACACGTTATGCCACATGAGTTCCCAATGTCGGAGCGTTTGTCGTACCAGTGTGAACCCAGCCTGATACACATTTTACATATCGCCACGCACACCAGAGTGAGACAATCATTCTAGCACCAGAGCCCTTTCATAACACTAAACAGGTGACCTATAGGGGGCTTTTGAAGCATCGCCTATAGAACATATAGGGTACTGATTAATGTTGCTATTTCACAGGTGCGCACAAATTTAAGGTTTACCATTCTGGGTATTTATTTATTCGGTGCAACCTTGTCTTTTACCAAAAATGTTGGAAGTATATTGCGTTTTTTGTCCTAAAATTCATGTTAGTGTGTTTTTTTACTAAAATTTTCACAATTCTCTGCCTATAGGCTCCCAAAATGTAAATCCTGCCCTGACACTTCTACTGTGTTCCATACAACATTGAACCTACACCAACCAATGTCCAATTTGCCCATCACCTTAGACCATTGTATTCTAAACTATGCATTTTGGATCGCAGACATGTTTATGATTGGTTGCCACATGACAATGTAATAAACAGAGCCTAGCAACAACATCAGTGGAGAGTGATGGAGCACACTTTATGTATCAATGTTTTAAATTCTATACAACCCCACTCTGGGACGTATCCTATACACAATACAGCACAGTTAATGTAACTGTTCATTTCTATGGAGTGAAAACATAATAAATATTTCTGCCCACGATAATACAATCCCTCTTAGAACCTGTAAAACTATTTAACTATTCTAATTGTCAGCACAGAGACGTTTGTGCGTACAAGGCTGGGGCTACGGATGGAGGAAATTATATTGGCAAGGTTGTGAAGTGATGAGACCCTGGCGCTACTTTAAAATGGCAGAAAGATAATGTTACAAATAATTAATTTTTCCATCCTCGCATGACCTACCAAGATGCCTCATCCAGGTGTAAAGACTGTTAATCTACCACTGGAACAATTATGACCCTGTGACAAATCAGCCAATGGATCCAATTGGAAGTGTCCATGTCAACAGGCAACAAAGTATGCTCCCATAAAAAGGACCATTCTACTCTGTTGTGCAGAAGAAATTAGACTCAGAATCCAGACCAAGAATTTAGGTAAGTGTTTGGGCCAATAATTATTTTTTTTTTAATTTTCTTGGGCTATTGCCTAGTGGTGGGAGGGAAGTAAAGTATAGCGAGGGTGGATCCCTGGCAAAAGTCTGTCACCTATATGGCTGTAAAGTGTGCAAAACTGTGTAAATCACAAGATTAAATGATCAAAATGACAAATCCTTTTGACAAATAAAACAGTAAGCTTTAGTTGTTTGTAGTAGATTAATACACTAAATGGTAAACATAATTGTCAATCATAAAGCTAAGCAAATAACGTATGAAACTCAAAAACAGCAGCTGTTATGTTTCACTGAACTGATCCCTTTGTCACAAAAGGGGCTAAGATGAACTGTTAAGATACCAGTAGCATTCATTAAAATAAGCCTAATGATAATGATCCACAAACAAAAACAGGAACATAATAAGCACCATGACCAACCAGCATAATCGCTTTTGCAATATGAGAAGTACATTACTCCATTCTTGAAATTCCGTGGGTTATTTTGGGGCCTATTTCTCAGTATGTCTTGTCATCCTTTATAATAAAGTAACAGCAAATAATTATGTGTTACTTGGCACGGAACAGCTTCAAATGGAGCTTCAGACTACAGTACTTGCCCTGTTTGCAGCTAATTAACTGTCACTATAAACTTCCTCATTCCTTAAGTTCGTGTTTCTTTTGTTTGTTCACATGTTACCGTATTACACAATTGTACCATGGAATTTTTTGGAAAGATTTGGATCTTTGTTGGACATTTTAAGAGAGCCAAATGATTCATGTCAAATACAGCCGCACACAAAGATGTTAAAGTGGTTGTATACCCTAATTATTAATTTTTACCTACAGGTAAGCCTATAATAAGGCTTACCTGTAGGTAAAATGAATATCTCCTAAACCTGTATGGTTTAGGAGATATTCACTTTGCATGCAGCCGCTGATGTCAGCGGCGCATTTGCTGTGAATGCCCGGCTGAAGGTCCGGCAGATGCCAGGAAGAAAATAGAGCCGGAGCCGCGAACCCGGAAGACAGGGATTAGATACCAATGCCTCGCTCTAAGGTAAGTATTTCAAAATGAGCTAGTATGTGCTGCATACTAGCTCATTATGCCTTTGCCGTACAGGTTTTTTTTTTTTTTTTTCCTGCGGGTATACAACCGCTTTAACCTGTTCCTGACCAACCGCCACAGTTGTACTGCAGCAGAATGGCACGGGCAGGCGAATCACCATCATACTACGTCGGGCCGCTGAGGGGGCTACGATGATCGGATTCGTTCCAGGACCGATCAATCTCCAGGCCCAGGCCAATGAAATCTGGCCTGGACCTGGTGATCTGTCCTGGCGAATGAGATCTTTCCCCTGTCGTGTAACTGTAAACACTGACAGGGGAAGTGATGTCATCTCGTGTCGGTCTTTTCCTTTCCAGACCGAGGAGAGATAACATCTCATAGTAAGTGCACCAACACTACACTGACACCAGGTCACATAGGCACACAATTCACCCCTCGATCTCCCCCCTTCACCACCTGTCACTGTGTTACCCAGAACAGCATTCAGATTATTATTTTTTCTCTGTACTGGTGTCATAAGTGACAAAAATAAGCGTTACGGTAATTAGTCTTAGGCCCAGATAGGTCTAGGGACCCCCCCCCACCCCCCCATAATAAGGGATTCGTTCCAGAACCGATCAATCTCCAGGCCCAGGTCAATGAAATCTGGCCTGGACCTGGTGATCTGTCCTGGCGAATGAGATCCTTCCCCTGTCGTGTAACTGTAAGCACTGACAGGAGAAGTGATGTCATCTCGTGACGGTCTTTTCCGTTCCAGACCGAGGAGAGATAACATCTCACACAATTCAGCCCTCGATCTCCCCCCTTCACCACCTGTCACTGTGTTACCCAGTACAGCATTCAGATTTTTTTTTGATCTCTGTACTGGTTTCATTAGTGACAAAAATCAGCGTTAGGGTATTTAATCTTAGGCCCAGATAGGTCTAGGGACCCCCCCTAACTCCCCCTAATAAAGGTTTAACACCTGGATAACCCCCTGTCACCAGTGATCACTGTATAAGTGTCATAGGTGACGCACTTTAGCTACTTTATTTTTATAGCGTCAGGGCACTCGCTGTATTTTACCCAATAAAGGTTTAACACCTGATCACCCGGTGATCAAAGTTAGGTTTTAGCATCAGATAGGGTCTGCGTCGCCACAGGCAGTGTCAGATTAGTGCCAGTAGCACTAACACCCACGCATGCACCATATGCCTCCCTTAGTAGTATAGTGTCTGAACGGATCGATATCTGACCTGATCAGAACTATATTAGCATCCCCAGCAGTTTAGGGTTCCCAAAAACGCAGTGTTAGCGGGATCAGCCCAGATACCTGCTAGCACCTGCTTTTAGCCCCTCCGCCCAGCCCATCCAAGTGCAGTATCAATCGATCACTGTCACTTACAACACACTAAACACACATAACTGCAGCATTCGTAGAGTCAGGCCTGATCCCTGCAAACGCTACCAGTTTTTTTGGTAGCGTTTGAATCAGTTGCTAACGGTCAGGAGCTTTTTTACCTGTGAGTCTCACTACCGTACCAGTAAATTTAGAGACCAAAATGTCAAATCGAAGGTACAGTAGAGAAGAGGCCTAAACATTTCTGAGCATGACAGATAGTGAAGAGGAAGTCACTTAACTGTTAGATTCAGGCTCAGAATACGAACCTGTAGACAGCAGATCTCTATAGATCTATTGTGGACTAAAGCAATTTATATACTGGTCAATTCATCACCGCTAATCCCCAGCTGACCCTTACCTTCCTGGGCCTATCCCTCCTCATGGGCATAACTAAAAAGAGTGAGTTGAGGTCATATTGGTCCACTGACCCAATTCACCATATGCCCCTGTTCTCTGCCTCCATGACCAGGACATGATACGAGCAGATCTTGCGGTTCATGCATTTCAATGACAATGAACTCTGTCGTCCTCGTGGAGACCCTGCATACGATCGGCTCTACAAAATTCGGCCCATCGTAAAAAACTAAATCAAGGTTTTGCAGCCTTGTTTACTCCCCATCAAGTGGTTTGCGTTGATGAGTCCCTGATTAAGTTTTCTGTCTGCTTGTCATTCAAACAGTATCTTCCCAGCAAGTGTGCCAGATACGGGGTCAAGATGTATAAGCTCTGTGACAGGGCCACAGGCTATACATATAGTTTTATGGTTTACGAAGGAAGAGATAGTTACGTAGAGCCGGAGAACTGCCCAGATTACAAAGGGAGCATTGGTAAGGTTGTGTGAGACTTGGTGTCCTATTTCGGAAAGGGGTACCACTTGTATGTGGACAATTATTACACAAGCATGTCACTTTTTAGTGACTTGTTTGATCATCAAATTGGCGCATGTGGCACCGTGCAATCTAATCGCCGAGGCTTTCCCTAGTGGCTTGTAGATTCCCGTCTTAGGCTGGGGGAGAGAGCCTGCTTGAGATGTAATCATTTTCTCACTGTGAAGTGGAGGGATAATAAGAATGTTTTTGTTCTGTCCTCCCTTCACACAGACATGACGGTCCAAATTCCTATGGCGACTGGTGTTGTGGAGTGTGTCCACGAATATAACCTTAATATGGGAGGGGTGGACCTCGACGACCAGTTGTTAGCGCCGTACCTAATTGCCTGTAAGGCCAGACGCTGGTACAAAAAAGTGTCTGTATATTTATTTCAATTGGCTCTGCTGAATGCTTTTGTGCTATACAAAGCTTCAGGACGTACTGGATGCTTCCTTAAATTCCAGGAAGAGATCATCACATCCCTTCTGTTTCCAGACGGTGCTGTGGCCCAACTTTCCAGTGCAAATGCAGTAAGCTGGCTGCATGAGAGGCATTTTTTCTGCATGTCCTCTCTGGTACCCCTACCCAAAGAAACCCCCAAAGAATATGTTGTGTCTGTAGAAAGCGTGGATATAGGCGTGACACTCGCTATTATTGTCCCTCCTGTCTTGACCGACCTGGTCTTTGCATTGGTGACTGTTTCGAATGCTACCACACACTAGTTGAGTATTAGCATAGGGTACATTACCACACAGTCCTAGGCACACGTACACAGGATCTCGAAAGATATGACGGCCATCATATTTTGAGAGATCCTAATCTGCAACATTCAGTTTACAGTTTTTTTTTTACAGTTTCTATAAAAGTGAAAAAAGTGAAAAAAAAACACACACATACAAAAACACAAAAAAAAATAAAAAAGCCAAAAATAGTTGTGGTTGTATTTTTCTTCTCTCTCTCTCTCTCTATTGTTCTCTCTCTTATGTTCACTCTCTACTGTCCGCTCTACTGTTTGCTCACTATTGTTCTATATCTATCATTCTCTCTCTGTTTTATTTTTACTATGTTTTATTGTATTTGCTTTGCAGGTATGGTATGTTATACTGTAATGTTTGTTTTTTTGTTAACTATCATTTGCCTAGCAGGTACGCCATTCAGCTGCAGCCACGATACATAAAGCCGTGACTCCAGCGCTGTCGGAGGTGATTTCACCACCCCAGTTTAAAAAAAAGAGCATATATGCCGAAGCATGGGGGCAGGGGTGGAGGAGCGATTTGCTCCTAACATTAGGGGCGGATTGCCCCCATGCTTCGGCATATATTTTTTTAGTCACAGATTGCAATGTTTTATTTTTACTATGTTTTATTGTATTTGCTTTGCAGGTATGGTAAGTCTTACTGTTATACTGTAATGTTACTTTGTTTTATTGTTAATCATCATTTGCTTAGCAGGTACGCCATTCAGCTGCAGCACGGGTTTATTTATCTTGACAGCAACAGCGTTTGCTCCCACGATACATAAAGCCGTGACTCCAGCGCTGTCGGAGGTGATTTCCCCACCACAGTTAAAAAAAAAAAATGGTGCATGTATGCCCATCATTAGAAGCGGGTGGATGTAGGGCGGTATTATTATGGTGGGCATACCCACCGATCAATCTCTTTTTTTCATGCATCCCACAGGCAGCATGAAAAAAAGAACATTACAATGTATGCCCAACAAGAACCAGCAAATTACTGGTATGTTGCTGGACTTTGAGTGGTTATACCAGAATGATGCCAGCAGGTTTAGGTATCATCTTGGTATCATTCTTTTCAGCCAGCGGTCGGCTTTCATGTAAAAGCAATCCTAGCGGCTAATTAGCCTCTAGACTGCTTTTATAAGCAGTGGGAGGGAACGTCCCCCCCCCTCCCACAGTCTTCCATGGATTTCTCGGGCTCTCCTGTCCCAACAGGGAACCCGAGAATGCAGCCGGTGGTTTCGCCAGCTGACCATAGAGCTGATCAGAGACCAGAATGGCTCCAATTATCTCTATGGCCTAAGAAACCGGAAGCTACGAGCATCTTATGACTTAGGTTTCGCCAGATATAAACAGCGCCATTGGGAAATTGTCAAAACATTTTATCACACCAATCTTGGTGTGGTCCGATGATTTGAGGGCAGAAGAGAGATCTAGGGTCTAATAGGCCACAACTTTTTCAAAAAAGAGTACATGTCACTACCTATTGCTATTATAGGGGATATTTACATCCCCTTAGATAACAATAAAAATTATGAAAAAAAAATGAAAGGAACAATTTAAAAATATAATAAAAAAGCAAAATAAATAATAAAAAAACAAAAAAAGCACCCCTGTCCCCCCGTGCTCACGCGCAAAGGCAAACGCAAGCGTCGGTCTGGTGTCATGTGTAAACAGCAATTGCACCATGCATGTGAGGTATCACTGTGAAGGTCAGATCGAGGGCAGTAATTTTAGTAGTAGACCTCCTCTGAAAATCTAAAATGGTAACGTTTAAAAGGCTTTTAAAAATGTATGTAGTTTGTCGCCGCTGCAGGTTTTTCGCGCAATTATAAAGCATGTGGTGTTTGGTATCCATGTACTCGGCATAAGATCATCTTTTTTATTTCATCAAACATTTGGGCAATATAGTGTGTTTTAGTGCATTCAAATTTTAAAAAGTGTGTTTTTTTTCCCAAAAAATTGCGTTTGAAAAAACTGTGTGAAAAAAAATTGCAACACCCACCATTTTAATCTTTAGGGCCTTTGCGTTAAAAAATATATATATAATTTTTTTGGGGTTCAAAGTAATTTTCTTGCAAAAGAAAATATTTTTTCATGTAAACAAAAAGTGTCAGAAAGGGCTTTGTCTTCAAGCCACCCCCATCAAATCATTTTCTGCAGCTATTACCTTTTGTACCACCACCCCCTCCCTTTAGAATGTAAGCTCTACGAGCAGGGCCCTCCTGTACCTTTTGTATTGAACTGTACTGTAATTGTGTTGTCCCCCTATACATTGTAAAGCGCTGCGTAAACTGTTGACGCTATATAAACCGTGTATAATAATAATAATAAAAGTGGTTAGAAGAGTGGGTGATGTGTGACATAAGCTTCTAAATGTTGTGCATAAAATGCAAGGACAGTTCAAACCCCCCAAATGACCCCTTTTTGGAAAGTAGACACCACCAAGCTATTTGCTGATAGGCATGTTGCGTCCATGGAATATTTTATATTTTGTTACAAGTTTCGGGAAAATTACACTTTTTTTGCATCCTCTGGGACTGTGACATCATAAGGGGGCGGGGTCACCATGTGACATGAGTCGTGACCCCACCCCCTTGTCCCTATATAAGTGGCCGCGCAACATGTCTCAGCCATTACAAGCGGAGACAGCGTTGTGTCAACATTGGGAGAAGAAGAAGAAGAAGAAGAAGCAGAAGAAGCAGAAGCAGAAGGCGGCGGCGACCTTATTAAAGTGGGCTCCCGGATTCCGATAAGCCCCCCGCCCGCAGACCCCGACAACCAAAGGCCAGGGTTGTTGGGAAGAGGCCCTTGTCCTCATAGACATGGGGACATAGTGCTTTGGGGTGGGGAGGCCGCAGGATTAAGTCCGCCGGATAGTCCGTCCGAATAGTCCGATCGTGTGTACGCGGCATTAGAAATCGTGAAGGCGGTGATTGGTTTTCGGGGTCCTGCCTGTATTCGCCTAGGCTCCCAAAAAGTCTCACACATGAGGTATCCCCATACTCAGGAGAAGCAGCAGAATATATTTTGGGGTATAATTACACAAATAACCATGGCATGTGTGAGAAATATATCATTTAGTGACAACTTTGTGTAATTTCGTTTTTTTGTCTTTTTTCAATCACTTGTGACAAAAAATAAAATATTCAATGGGCTCAAAATGCCTCTCAGCAATTTCCTTGGGGTGTCTACTTTCAAAATGGGGTCATTTGGGGGGGGTGGTTGTACTGCCCTGACATTTTAGCACCTCAAGAATTGAGAAAGGTAAAAGCTGCGTAAATTCCAGAAAATGTACCCTAGGTTGTGGACGCTATAACTTTTGCGCAAACCAATAAATATATGCTTATTGATGTTTTTTACCAAAGACATGTGGCAGAATACATTTTGGCCTAAATGTATGACTAAAATTGAGTTTATTAAAAAATTTTTTATAACAAAAAGTAGAAAATATAATTTTTTTTTTTAAAAATTCGGTCTTTTTCTGTTTATATCGCAAAAAATAAAAATTGCAGAGGCAATCAAATACCATCAAAAGAAAGCTCTATTTATGGGGGGAAAAAAGATGCAAATTTCATTTGGGTACAGCATTGCATGACCGCACAATTACCAGTTAAATCAGCACAGTGCCAAATTGTAAAAAGTGCTTTGGTCGTTGAGCAGCCAAATCCTCCGGGGCTGAAGTGGTTAACTATTGTGAGATAAGTATAAGCTGAAGAGGGCAGCAAAGAATTTTATTATCAGTTTTGTAGTTTAGCATGTAACATACAGCGCAATGCAACTATTAACCTTATTCAATTTGTCAGTATTATTTTGATACCTATTGTTAATCTTATGGTTGTGCAGTCAAAAGGTGGTCCTAAACAGGACATCTTTTGCAACATTTACTAAAAATTGACATCTTAAAGCTGGTAAACTCCAGGTATGATCTCAGTATGCCTATCTCAAACCTGAGTGGCTGCTGGGGAGCCAGTACTTAATTGATAGCTGCAATCTTCTGGGTCCTGTGCCAAGCAGCTTCCCATCTGCACACTGACCATAAGGGGTAGCTCGTTTAGCTGCTATTCACATAACACCCTGCATTTTTAAATTGAATACAAATCATTCTCTGTTTGGACTAGGTGGAGATTGTGATATAACCTCCCTTCCTCTCATTTCTGAGAGTCAATAGCCACAAATATTGTGCAATGACTGGACAGTATGTAAGCATCTTGGTCAGGCCACAACATATAAGGGAGAGATGAGGCAGGTTTAATTTTACAAAAAACATTACAGTATATTTTCTGAGAGAAAATAGTCACACATATTGTTTAATAAGGGAGGATAAAAACACAATGAAAACTACCATAGTGTAGTATTATTATTAATAAAAGTGCTTAATTAAAAGACAAAGTCATTGTCCCTTGGTATGCGACATGGCACACCCGGAGACTGCCAAGCAGGGGATAGAAAGACAATACACCATCCACAAACCCTAACCAGGGGCATGGATGTAAACAGTGTTTTAATCGATAACACATGAAAAACATTTATATTTATAAAAAAACAAGGGAAAGTTTAAACCAGCTTCAAAGTTTTAAAATATTTTCGTTTTTCCTGAAATAAGTCCTTTTCAATAGAAAAAAGTTGTTTTTCTGGCCTTAAAGATAATCATCTACAGAAACATTGCCTCTCTGCACTGCGGTTGTGTATGGCTAAAAATAAACCTATTTGCACAGACCATTAAACCGGAATGGCCGTCAAAGTATTAAACAGTTTACAAAAGTCTTACATCCAATGCTTTCATAAGAAAAGCCATTAGAGCAACTGAGTCATGCAGGGAGATCGCCAAGACCTGGAACACCATTTTTAAAGACACACTTAGTATTATTAGTTAAGTTGAGCTGCACTTAAGAGTCTTTTTTTGTTTTAGACGCGGTACAACTAAATGATCACTATCAGGATTCATTCTAAATTACACATATCTGCTTTTCTCCAAATGCATAACAGAGATCATTTGTTTTCAGGACTAAGATCACTAGATTCACCATAGAAAATACCTTGTCCCCAGTGTAGGTAAGGACAAGGAGCTCTTCCTCACAACCCTGGTTCAAAGGCTGTAGGGGTCTGAAGGCAGGGGGGTTATCAGAATTTAAAAAAAATGTAAAATTTAAATAATGACACGCTTTTGACAAGCTTAAATTATAATTAAGCAAAAAGTTGCACAACGTAAACCAATCATCCATCAGATCCAGAGATGTAGATTCACATCAATCACAAAGAACGACATTCACTGCCTGCGGAGGGAAATAAAATCAAACAACAATTTTTTTTTCAGTTTTTAGAGTAGGGAAGGGTTTTGCTGTCTGTTGTTTTTTATTAATATGTGTCTTCTGTATTGTCACCAGAACAGAAAGCAATGGGAACCCTAAAATGTTACAGTTGTCACCAGAACAAGGCGTGTGGGAAAATTCACCAATTGGTACACTTCTTCCTCTGACAACTGTCTAATGCTGGTCATAGATAAAAATAAAAAAATCTGATTCCTCCATCCACACTAATGGGGGACTCTAAATCCATTCAGTCTTTTTTGATCATCCGGCTGGCTGATCCATAAATAAAAAAAAAAACTATGACCAGCTTTAGATTTACTTTAAGAATACATTGGGGGTTATATTCAAAAGGCAAATCCACGTTGCACTACAAGTGCAAACTTCAAGTGCAAACTGCACTGAAAGTGCACTTGGAAGTGCAGTCGCTGTAGATCCGAAAAGAAAATAAGAAACAGCATTTTAGATTTCACATGATTGGATGATAAAATCAGCAGAGCTTCCCCTCATTTCAGATCTACCCCTCAGATATTCAGCGACTGCGCTTCCAAGTGCACTTTCAGTGCAATTTCAAGTGCACTTTGCACTTGTAGTTTGCACTTGTAGTGCAAGGTGGATTTGCCTTTCGTAAATAACCCCCATTGCAATCTATCCGGCACTAAGACCCCAATGCATCAATTTGCAGTAATTCATGTTGTATGTGAGGTTCTTTATTCATCAAAGAAGAGTTCTAGGTATTATTAACTTGTTAAAACCTGATTCACAATAAATGTAAGAGTTCAGTAAAATGTTCTTGTTACTTTATCTTCAATATCATTTTACAAAGATTATCACACAGGTTATCATTCCATTAACTTCTTGCCGACCGCCCACTGTCAATTGACGGCGGAGCGGTTCGGCTGTTGTGGCGGGCCGCCGTCATATGAAAAATTTGTTTAAAAAAAAAATAATTGGATATTTATTATAATAAAAATTAAAAAATATTATGTTTTTTCAAACTTGTCCCTCTTCTTTTGTTTATAGCGCAAGAAATAAAAACCGCAGAGGTGATCATACCACCAAAATAAAGCTCTATCTGTGGGGAAAAAATGATAACAATTTTATTTGGGTACAGCGTTGCATGACCGCGCAATTGTTATTCAAAATGCAACAGCGCTGAAAGCTGAAAAATGCCTTGGTCAGGAAGGAGGTGTTCGTGCCTGGTAGGCAAGTGGTTAAGCCCAAGTAAGCTCTTGTAAAAAAGAAAATGCACCCATCTTTCTACATTTCTCCAAAATGACAGGTAATTCATGTTCTCAGAGTAAGAATGTCCCATTGCCACTTATCCATTAATCTCCCTTTCTCCTGTGAGAACAGCAAACTCACTGGAGCAGTAGGACACTCCCCTCTCATTTTGTGCATAAGACTTATCAGCAGAGAGCCTGAACTTTGCTGGTCTTCAGGCTGGTGATAACTGTGAATATTGTGAAGAGCAGAAAATGGAACCTTCGAGGTGGTGATAAAATAACACTGTTAAATAAAAGTTGTTGAGGAAATCAGGCTTTCAACAGTTAAATGTCACGTGGAAAAATATGGAGTACACCTCTAAATAACGTTAAAGCGTTTGTAAAGTCAAATTTTTTTTTTTAAACTAACAAACATGTTATACTTACCCTCTCTGTGCAATGGTATTGCACAGAGCAGCCCCAATCATCCTCTTCTCGGGGCGCTTCTGGCTTCACCACCATAGGAAGCCTCTTCCTATTGTGGCACTCCTGCGGGTCGCTGCCGAGCAACTCTGCCCACGTCCATAAACACAGACAGCACGGCTCGGCCCAGCCCCCTGCTCCCTCGTCACAGGTTTAGGCTGACAGCAGAGGGAGCCTGTGAGAACGAGGAGAAATGAGTTGGAAATCTACTTCCATCATCCAATCATGTCCAAGAAAAAATACTTTTTATTAAATGTTCCTTGTGATTGAGTATTATTGCAAAGTGAATTTTTACTTTTCAAAGGAGCTAAGCTAAAGGGAAATTTCCTTCCAAAGTGAACAACTTTTGGTAAATTCAGCTCTAAGAGATTGAACTGTTCTTTGGCTGTAATCTCATTTGGAACTCACTGAAATGATTGTGCTGCTAATGCGATGACTGCCATCATCACCAAAAAACGCCTGTAATAAAAGCAGTATGCCAGCTGCCATTGCTAGCCTTACTCTGAGCCTGGGTTCACACATGTGCGGTGCGAATTGAAGCTCAGGTTTCCCTGCGAAGAGAAAACTCAGTTGTTCAGCGTTTAATGTCAGTTTTTGCTCAGTATCAGCTCAGGATTGCCACAGTATCAGCTCAGGATTGCATCAGTATTTTATCCTGTTCACACATCTGCGAATCAGATGCGTGCTTATAGAAGATAATGGGCCTGAATCGGCACCTGAGCCGGACCGCACTGTCTAGAAAACGCACACGTTTTTTGTGCAATGCGGAGTGCGAATGCACCGCAGATATGTGAACCAGCCTCATTAATATTAATGTATTTTGAAATGTCCTGCGAATTGGATTCAGTGTAAGCCGCATCTAATTCGCATAGATGTGAACAGGGGCTCAAAATGCTAGTTGTTTGGTTTTGTCTGGGCAAGAAACAAGTAGACAATAAGGGAATGACAGAGTGTAACTAAAAAGTATTAAAGCCGACATATCTGCAAGACATCCAAGGAACATTCTCAGCAATGGCAGTGGTCATAATTATTTCATGACAAATGTCATTTGAGTCCAAATTCAAAATTAAGCTAGTGAAACAAGAAGATCTACTTGCCATTGTGTGTTCTTAAGGCAGACCTAAATGGTAGAATGAAGGCCTCTTGACCCCCATAGGGAAAGAGAGCCCTGACTGATGGGGGCATGTCCAGGGCGGGGCAAAGTGACCAGAAGGTCATTAAAGATTGGTGGGGGGTGCGGGGGGCTGGGCCTGAGCTCAACAAAAGTGCCGCGCCCAGAAATTCTGGATCCTTCTGGAAGATCCGTGGAAGAGCTGACCCTGACTGCTGACCCTGTGCCTCCAGCCATGGACACCGAGCTCCTTTTGGCCAAGGTCCGTGAGCTGGCTCTTCTGGGTCAGGCCGACTGGCTTTTTTCCCTCTTATCCCAGGGACCTGCTCCATCTGCCCCTCACCCCCCCCCCGCCTGCGGAACCTCCTGTGGAACTTAGGGCCCGGAGGCGGGCCCGCCCGCCTTCTCGGCTGAGCCCCAGTACTAGAGCCCCTGCGGGACAATCATATGATCCCTGCCCCCCTCACCGCCCGGCTTCCTCGGGTGCCTGTGCTTCTTCAGATGGGAAGCGCGGCACCTCCTCCCGTCACCGCCGGGGCCCCTCTCGGAGTTCCCCCCCCTTGCCTCAGGCTACCCGCTCTACCCGTGCGGGCCGCTCGCGGAGCCCTCGTTCCGTGCAGGGCTCCGTTCGGGCGGTCGCCAGCACTGCCCCCTCCGCTAGCGGTGTCCTGCCTGGTGGTCGGGCCGGAGCTGAGGCGCTCCCTGTCCGCGATTTGCCCGCCGCCTTACCTGAGCCCGCTCACGCGGCGGGCGGGGTGTCGGCGGCGGTTGGTGGTCCCCGGTCGGCGGCGCGGAGGTCCTCTGCGAAGCGGGGGAGGTCTCGTGTGCGCATCTCCTCAGCGGCCGCCCGCTCTAGCCTCCTGGACGGCGGTTCCGCTGAGGACTTGGCGCCAGTGACACTGCCCCCAGTGGATCCTCTTCTCCCTGCGCCCGGCTGGGCGGGAGATTTAAATGTATTAGAACACACAGTGAATGGAGTGTGGCATGATATGACCCTGCCTGTGCCCTGCAGGGCGGGAGAGCCATTCATGCCCACTCCTTTGCCCCAGCTATGTGTCAATGCCACCAATCTCCCTGCGCCCGACAGGGCGGGAGGTTCGGGTGGAGTCCCTGCTTCCAATACCCCTGTACTACCTCCCACAAATCTCCCTGCGCCCTGTGGGGCGGGTGGGTCTGCCGTGCCGTCGCATGGGTCATATGTCATCGACCCCCCCGCGCATAGCGGGGCTGGGGTCTCGTCCACGCACGGATACTTGACCGCGCTACGTCGTCCCGCGCGGAATCTCTCTGCGCCCTGCAGGGCGGGAGATTCCCCGTCGCCACCCGCATCTCGCCAGCCTGGGCTCATGGCACCTTGTTCCCCTGCACCCGGATGGGTGGGCGATCGGCGTGAACCTCGGGATCTGTTTCGTGGCTTCCCTGCGCCCAGCGGGGCGGACAGCGTTTTTTCCGCATCAGTGCGCCAACCGCATTCGACGCTCTGCGCTCACCAGCACCTCCCTGCGCCCGGCAGGGCGGGTGGCTTTTGTTCTGCTCCAACATCCCTTGCCTCCCCGGTTCGTCCGTACCTCCCGGCGTCCGACTGGGCGGGGGGTCCCCGGGGGCCATTTGTCTCCACGCTGCAGCCTGGTCTTCCCGCGCCCGGCAGGGCGGGAGGCTCCTTCCCCAGACCCGGGCTGGCGGCCCCATCCGCCCCGAGTCAATCTCATGGTGCATGCAGACGATCTTGCGGTTGTCCAGCCGTGGTTCTTGGCCATTCGGACTCTTCAGGGTCGGTGGTCGGACCCCCTCCCCTGGACCTTCCCGTCTATCAGCAGGGTCCTGCCTCCTCTGCGGTTCCTCCAGGTGATGGTCGTCCCGGACCCCTGCCTTCCATGGCCGTTCCGGCATCGAATGTTCCACCGGGTCCTGCTGCTGGTCGTCCTTCATCGAACCTGCCTCTACACATCAGTCCTTGCCCGGTCTTGGTGTGGATTGTCGGTGACTCTTTCATTTACTGGGCAGCCCGCCGTGCGGAAGCCCGGACCTACGGGAGGAACCTGGATTTCGATTACGATCTTGCCAGGGTCCGCTGGCTCGGGCTTCGTGGGTTGAGATGGTCCCAGGTTCTTACGGAATGCCTGCAACTCCGAGCACACGTGTCTGGTTCCATCGTTTTGGTACTCCATGCTGGCGGTAATGATGTGGGCTTCCTGCGTTCCATTGACCTGATTTCCGCAATCAAGCGAGACATTGCCTACTGTTTTGCGGCCTTTACCAATCTGGTCCTCGTTTGGTCGGAAATCGTGCCCCATTCGGTGTGGGCGCGGGTGATCCCGGGCCCCAGTTTGGAACGTTTTCGTAGGAAGGTTAACGCGCAAGTTTCCAAGTTTGTTCGACAGCTCGGGGGTTTCGTTGTTCGTCACAGGGACTTGGAGGGTGATAATTCTGACCTTTTGAGACCGGATGGTGTTCACCTCAATGACATTGGTCTAGACATCTTTAATCTGGGTCTACAACGGGGCGTGGAACAGGTGCTGGCTGCGGTGGGGCGCCCGTCAGTTGGTCACTGACAGGCGGGTGGCAGTTTCTTGACCTTGCCAGCATAAAATGGCTGCTGTTGAGGGAAATGGGAAGCAGACGGCCTGTCCAGCACTTATGGTAAGGACAGGCCTCCCCACCCTTCTTATCTCCTTCCCTTTGGATTAAGTGCTCACAGTATAACTGTGACAGGCACTGTTTGAAGTATTCTTTTGGTTTGGTATTCATATGTTATGTGTTGGATTTAAAGAAATAAAGCTGTGGCCTTGCCCTTTCCAACTTAGCAGTTGTCAGCGTGTTATTTATTGGGATGAAGGGGCAAGGATTAAAAGACGGGTATACAGGTTATTTACAATTCATAGTACCTGGACTCATTGCACCTCAGCAGTCATGAAGGCCTCTTGACCCCCATAGGGAAAGAGAGCCCTGACTGATGGGGGCATGTCCAGGGCGGGGCAAAGTGACCAGAAGGTCATTAAAGATTGGTGGGGGGTGCGGGGGGGCTGGGCCTGAGCTCAACAAAAGTGCCGCGCCCAGAAATTCTGGATCCTTCTGGAAGATCCGTGGAAGAGCTGCCCACCCTCCCGCCCTAAAAAATTTTTTCATTGGTACGTCACAGCTTGCTGCGGTTTCTTGACCTTGCCAGCATAAAATGGCTGCTGTTGAGGGAAATGGGAAGCAGACGGCCTGTCCAGCACTTATGGTAAGGACAGGCCTCCCCACCCTTCTTATCTCCTTCCCTTTGGATTAAGTGCTCACAGTATAACTGTGACAGGCACTGTTTGAAGTATTCTTTTGGTTTGGTATTCATATGTTATGTGTTGGATTTAAAGAAATAAAGCTGTGGCCTTGCCCTTTCCAACTTAGCAGTTGTCAGCGTGTTATTTATTGGGATGAAGGGGCAAGGATTAAAAGACGGGTATACAGGTTATTTACAATTCATAGTACCTGGACTCATTGCACCTCAGCAGTCATGGAAAAACGACATAGCGTGCCAACCTAAGGTCAGGACAGTGACATCTGGGCACAAGTGTGGACATTCATTTAGGCCTATGTAATGATCATGGTGATGATATAACTTGTTATTTTAGAGGCTTTTGACATGGAACGTTTAAAAAACTGCAAGCAGGCAGCTTTTTATTGTAGAAGAGGCATGATGTGGTTGATTTACTCAAACTGGAGAGCACAACATCTGCTGAAGTTCTGCATAGAAACCAATCAACTTCCAGTTTTTTTTTTTTTGTCAAATCTTAATTGAACTAGCTAAAGTTAGAAACTGATTGGCTACTATGCACAGCTGGGGCAGATTTTGCACTCTCCAGTGTTAGTAAATCAACCCCTATGTCTCTTCTGCAATAAAACAAACTTACCTATATGGTTACAGCTTTTACTGAATGTGCATTTACTGAACTGTGCCAGAATGACTGACTCCCATGTGCATGCACAGGATGATGTCACCCCCTTTGGCCAATCAAAAAGCTGGAAACACAGCACCCTGGGAGACAGGGGTCAGTGAGGGATGTAGCTGCCGCATCACTGGAAGGTAGAGTTTAGTATCTTTGGGGGGGGTTTAGTTCCACTTTAAGTATTTTTAATAGTTTAGTTTGTTGTGATTTCAGTTTTTTTGGTAGTATTATCTATGCCTGAGGAGCATTTTATAATGTTTTAATATAGGTAGTGTAGCTGCTTTAAATCGTGTTCAAATATTGTTTTGAATGCCTTTACATTTTTTTTGCAATTGGCGTTAAGTTTTCTGTAATTGGCGTTAAAGTTTTTTGTTTTACCTAGTGGTATTGTTCATCTTTTATTTAATTTAAAGTGGATGTAAAGGTAAAAGGTTTTTTACCTTAATGCATTCTCTGCATTAAATTAAAAAAAACTTTTAATATTAGCTCCCCCTGCCCCCATAAATACTCACCCAAGTCCGATCTCGATCCAGCGCTGTGCCTGTCTGCAGCAGCTCTTCTCCCCTCTCCCAGTTCTCACAGGCTTGGCTGAGACCAGCAGGGGCCATTGGCTCCTGCTGTGGTCAGTCAAAACCTGTGAGCATAGCATGGGAGGTGTGGCCGAACCAGGCTGTGTGTCTGAATAGACGCAAACAGCCTGGTTCGGGATCGAGCAAGAAGAGGAGATTGGGGAGATTGGGGGAGATTGGGGCTGCTAAGTGCTAATCCATTACACAGAGCAGTTAAATATGACATGTCAAGCTTTACAATCACTTTAATGTATATTTCTAAAGCAAAAAAAGCAGAGCCTCAGAATCTATTGTCTTGGCAGTCACTCGCCAGTTTTAAATTATTTTTTCTCTTTTAAGGTGAGCTTAAATTTATGTCTATTAACTGTGTATGGAAAAGCATACATCATGCAAGGGTTGACCTTTTTTCTTGAGGTATAGTATGTACATGTCTTGTGGTGCAGAGATTAAAGTGGTATTTAACCACTAGCTGACCGCCCACTGTCAAATGACGGCGGGACGGTTCAGCTACTGTGGCGGGACGCCGTCATATGACGTCGTCTACAATTTGGCCACTGGGGGGCGCGCGCGCGTGCGCCGCGTAGCTGGGGTCCCGGTGCGCGTGCCCGGCGGTCGCGATGACGGCCAGGCACCCGCGATTGCCCGGTAATCGAGCAGGACGTGGATCGGTGTGTGTAAACACACAGATCCACGTCCTGTCAGAGGAGAGGAGACCGATGGTGTGTCCCTTGTACATAGGGACACCGATCGGTCTCCTCCCCCAGTCAGTCCCCTCCCCCCACAGTAAGAATCACCAAGATAGGGTACACATTAACCCCTGCAGCGCCCCCTAGCGTTAACCCCTTCCCTGCCAGTCACATTTATACAGTAATCAATGCATTTTTATAGCACGGATCGCTGTATAAATGTGAATGGTCCCAAAAATGAGTCAAAAGTGTCCGAAGTGTCCGCCGCAATGTCGCAGTCACGATAAAAATTGCAAATCGCCGCCATTACTAGTAAAAAAAAAAATAATAATAAAAATGCTATAAATCTATCCCCTATTTTGTAGGCGCTATAACTTTTGCGCAAACCAATCAATATACGCTTATTGCGATTTTTTTTACCAAAAATATGTAGAAGAATACGTATTGGCCTAAACTGAGGAAAAAATTTGTTTAAAAAAAAAAAAAAATTGGATATTTATTATAATAAATAGTAAAAAATATTATGTTTTTTCAAACTTGTCCCTCTTCTTTTGTTTATAGCGCAAGAAATAAAAACCGCAGAGGTGATCAAATACCACCAAAATAAAGCTCTATCTGTGGGGAAAAAATGATAAAAATTTTATTTGGGTACAGCGTTGCATGACCGCGCAATTGTCATTCAAAATGCGACAGCGCTGAAAGCTGAAAAATGGCTTGGTCAGTAAGGAGGTGTTCGTGGCTGGTAGGCAAGTAGTTAAACCTATTTTGACTCTGATTGTTGTGAAGCGAGTTATCCCTTGTGAGACCTCTATGCCTTGCCTGTATAAGATATAATCACTGAGGACAATCCTCATCAGATAGTTTGAACTCACCCAATACTGATTCCATCCACAAATGTGCTTTTATTCTGAACATCAGGTTACAGCAGATGACAGGATACAAACAGATGATAGGTTGTAGTATTTATGCGGTCAAAAGAGGGTATTGTCTGTAGCTTACAATGCAGAATACGTGTGCCTTGCTACATGTGGCTTGTAGCTGCATTCATGACACAGGAAGTACAAACTCAGGACGAAGGGTGGAGCATTACATACAAGGAAGTGTGTAATAACATAAGGGAAAATGAACATGTGAAAACAAGTGCATTACCACAAAAGGTCACTAGATGGCAGCATGTGAATTAAATATAAAACATCCATAGAAATGCTTGGGAAAGCAATCTATATAAATTATATGCCCTGTTGGGGCAGCACACTCCCCGTCTGGCATGGTAACTGTCACTAGATACATCAGAACGGTAGATATGCAACTGCAAATAACAAACAGTGCAATTTGCTAGATGTCCTAAAGACCTGAAAGACATAAAAAGAACATGCATATAATGTAATAACAATAATTCTTAATTCAAGGCTTCAAGATATGTCAACTAAGTTCAAGACACTTTCTTCTTGAAGTCACAGGTAGGATGCAACAGCATAGGCAAACAAATTAATTCTCCAAGAGCAAGAGCAGAATAAGTTCCTTGATAGGTCTGATGAAAGTCTTTACAGTGCTTTGTCTGGAAACCTTCACCTCCACCTTACGTACCTTACCATCATCATTAGGAACACGCTTTACAATAAGTCCCATGGGCCATTCGATTCTTTCAGCTTGCTGGTCCTTAACCACCTCAATACTGGGCACTTTCACCCCCTTCCCGTCCAGGCCATTTTTCAGCTTTCAGCGATGTCGCACTTTGAATGACAATTGTGCGGTCATGCAACGCTGTACCCAAATTAAATTTTTATAATTTTTTCCCCACAAATACAGCTTTCTTTTGGTGGTATTTGATCACCTCTGTGGTTTTTATTTCTTGCGCTATAAACATAAGAAGAGGGACAAATTTGAAAAAACACAATATTGTTTACTTTTTGCTATAATAAATATCCAATTTTTTTTTTTTAAAACAAATTTTTTTCCTCAGTTTATGCCGATATGTATTCTTCTGCATATTTTTGGTAAAAAAAAATTGCAATAAGCGTATATTGATTGGTTTGTGCAAAAATTATAGCGTCTACAAAATAGAGATAGAGTTATAGCATTTTTATTATTTTTTTTTATTACTAGTAATGGCGGCGATCTGCAATTTCGCGGCCGCCGGGCACGTGCATCTGGTCCCCAGTGATGCGGCGGGCACGCACCCCTCAGTGGACCAGGAAGCGATCACGTCATATGACGGCAGCCCAGAACGAGAGCTGCCTCGTCCCGCCGTCATATGACAGTGGGCGGGCAGCTAGTGGTTAAGCAGAACGAGATCTCCAACGTATGTTAGGGTTCAGCCGTTGCCATTTCCTGTGTCCTTGCAGAGTAGAAAGATACTCCATCTTCCAACGATTCCAGAAGCAGTTGGCGAGGTGTTGTACTCGTTTCCACTTGTCATAGCACAGATTTCCTGTTTAAAGTTTCCAGGTAAAACAGGAACAGACCCAAGCTTCTGAGTAAGAAGAGTAGCTGGGGTAAGGATAGTTGGGGTCTCTGGATCTTTGGACACTGGAACAAGTGGTCTTGAATTGATTATGGCAGATGCCTCTGCCAGGAGGGTGGTTAAAATCTACTGGGTAAGTCTTGTGGAGTTAAAGTCCATAAGCATAGAGTCCAATATTTTACGTGTGATGCCTATCATTCTCTTCCATGAGCCACCCATGTGGGACGAATGAGGAGGATTGAAAATCCATGTATAGCCTTTTTCAGCTTAAAAGTCTTGGATTGGCAAGT
>CM053026.1:499226435-499253268 GCA_028564925.1 Lithobates sylvaticus
TACTGAATGTCACATTGAACAATATGACCTCCCCCCCCTTTAAAACTGGAACAGGAGGACTAGGAACCGAATACAGAACAAATAGGGGCAACCCAACCCCACTATCCACATAAAGTTCAGGGAGGGCCTAAAAGAAACGCTCCAACAAGGGAATACAACACATATTATGCTGACACAAAGAACGAATTGAGAAACGCAAACACCCCTAGGCAGAGGTGGAATACAAGGACTGAAGATATATTAGTAACACCAAAAAATTTCGGCAATACCTTCAAAGGCTAATAATGTTTATTTGGTACAAATTGTATTAAAAACATTTTTTAGCATTCCAAACTCTAATTAATGAATGATCAGTTAAATGATTAATTACAACCATACATCATAACAATGTTGAAATAACGGCAAAAAACATTTATGTTTAACGTATAAACTAGATAAAAATCTAATCTAAGCGTAGAATTAATCTGGAAACCCAAACCTGAAACAGCACCCCACTAATGCGCGACGTCGATGAATTCAATTGACATTAAATATGGGCCTAACTCCAATTAAAAAATTACTAGTACATGACTGTAAACTTCAAATCAATAAAAACCAGACCCACACAATACGAAGTCTACCAGAAATCATAACTCCTCCCCTTAACATATCTTCGAGATGTATTTATACTGCTTGAAAAATGTAAAACACGATATATAATCCGATACTCTTAATTCATTATCAACGAAACTATAGCAGAATCTTTAATGATCAAGCAGAAAGTGGGTCAGTGCATTCGGCATCTTGGTGAATGCTTGCCAGAGGTGCTCAGACAAAGTTTCCGCTCCATTTTGCAACAAACATTGTAGCCCTTCTCAACCAGGAAGTTTACTCTCACGTCAAATAGTGGATTTAGGTCAACTCCAATAAAATCATGAACATGATTAACACTAGATATCCTTAAAGTTGGAGGGTGAACCAATTATTTAACCAAGGATAAGTAATATACACTATGCTCTTCAAAGATAGGAGTTAAACAAGGTTTAAAACACCGATATAGGCAATAAGAAATTTGAAAAAGGTAAGATAGCATAAATCACAGGATTCGATATAAAGCAAAAGAAACAGGAGTGAAACCAAAGTATCATTTCAGATATAGAAATGCTAAAAACAGGCCATGTAAACATTAGTGTTTTTCATCAATATAGGAGTAAGGGTTACAAACTTGAATTTTGTCCAGGAAAGCAAGAATCAACATTCTGCTCCAAGTTGGGTACGAAAATTGGTTACAAATATTAAATGACAAGGTCATTTAAACATTGAACAACCGATTTTAGGGGTATTTTTAGGGGACCAATTACAAATACATAACGAAAGGAATCCAGGGTTCCGTCTATTCTAATCAAAGGTTCATACGGACCACGTCATTTTGGATAAACACTGGGACCATGGAAAAGATAACGTGACCTGATTTTATGAAAACTAGGTCAATGGGTGAGAGTTAAAGTGAAATGTTGTTTAACAAATGTAGGTTAGATTGATGAAAGTTTTTTAGCATGTCACTTACGACCTAATACAATAATCTATTATTGTAGTAGATAATCTTTTTAATCCTCCCTACTTATATAATATTAAATTTCGTTACCTTTGTATTTTAAAAATAATTTTCTATTGGGTTAATCTATGTTCGACTAATCATTGTTTTTATAGTTGAATAATTAATTTTTGAATTTATACAGTTGCATTTATGACTTTTTATTACACATTGATGGAATCTACCTATTTATCATCATCTTGATTAATGTATCATTTACCAAACTAAATAATATTCTAGTCAGAAGTATTATTAAACTCTCCCCACGCAGCATTACCGCCCCTCTACCGACGTTAGTGGACGGAGTGTCAGATTGTCATTTACATTAAGTACATATAATGTATGATCATTGGAATTTTATATTTTAAATGCTATTTCTTATACATTAATTATTATTGTATTAGTTAAAATCAAATGATTATGGGCTTTGAAGATAATATTTGCAGAAAAATTATTAAGTGTGAGCTGACCCATAATCGTGGTGGCACTTACGCAAGTTCTACGCAGTGGACTTACTAATATTTCGATTGAGAAGGTATCGTGGTCGGGAGATGATCGGTAGCGGCCGGGTGTTAGGGAAACTGCATTAGATCCACTGACAAGTGCTAGTTTGGTACGGGCGGGAGATACGCTGAGTTTTTTTGGGGCATCCTTGAATCTAATAACAACACATGGCTAACTGATTCAGCTTTATTCGCGGTAAAGCGAGTGGCGGGACCCATTGATCGGAACGACGCAACTCATGAACGGTACACCTTATCCGAAATTCCCAGGCAATCTAGGTAGCGAATTTCACGGAACCTACTATTAAGCCACGACAGGGATGAAGAAGGCTATAAAGATCACTGGCCATACTAGAGAGTAGAATGGCAATGAATACAAGCGATTGATATCATGCAGATTCAAGACTTTCAACGATTGGACTTTTGCGTTGGAGCTAGGCTTTGAATACCTTTAAATTAGAGACCAGTCATGGGGTACATAAGAATTTTGGTCATATTTTCAATTCATGTGTACTAGTTATTGTTAGAATCCGACTATGAGATACCGAAGAAACCAATTCCAGGAGAGAGCGAGTGAACATTGCGGTTTTACATCATAACCATTGTTTCCATGGTTTCCTCTTGGTTTTTCAAGTGCGCAATGGCTATTCATATAATTGGATGTAATCTTTAGTTTGTTTTGATTCTTTTATTTCAAAGAATCACAAGTGATGTAAACTTTTGGAACGAATGCAAACCACGGAGGCCATGGAGTATACGAGGGTCTGGAAACATGAATTTTGGAAGATGTGGATTTTATTGAATTTATTTATTTTTTTGAAGATTGAAAGTTTTGGATACAGATATTAATCAGTGTCAACGTTGGCATTTTATAATTTTATGTTTTTATAATAATTTTTTTTTTAATTTTCATTTTTTTACAATATATTTTCTTTTTTTTATTGTTGATATCACAATTTTTATGATGAAATTTAATTGGGATATAAAGTTGTACAATAACTTTGGTTTACATTCCAGACTTTACTTTTAGAGGTAGATACCTAGGCCATTATAATAATACCAATTGGCAATATACTAATTTTCGCCTAATGAAATTAAGATTTCTCCCAAAACCAGGTTGATCAACATCTTCGGTTCAAATAGAAATCTTACATCCCTAAACACCCTCAATCTTTAAAGCACTTAGGGAATTACTTTACTTGCAGGGAAGGTTTCACTTAGTGTTTACCAGGAATCACATGATGCGAATATTAAATGGATGAATGATCTATTTTAATTAATAATGAAGTATTATGTCATAATATATTAACATTATAGTATTTAAAAACTTAAATTTTAACTGTAACAGAAACAATTAAGGTTTCAATAAAAGAAAAATGAGAAGATCATAAATATATCAGATTAAGAGATTTAGAATGCTCAGGTCGAAGATGGATAAATAGCAATAGAGGAGAAACAAATTGTGCAGGAAGCAGACTAGATGCCGGGGGAACCGACATATCCCACCTAATCAGACACATCGTCATCACCCACACTTTTTCGGAGTAAAGCTACCAATTCTCCAATTGATGGGAAAGCCACGCAATCCATTAGGACATAGCACCAGATTCAATCGATAACCCAATACAATCAAACAAGTGGACGGAGGGTTTGAGTCAATAACAACATGACCAACCCCCCTTTAGGACAGAGGGGCGTGGAGGAAGGGAGGACACCAAAAGAACCCCCAAATGCGAAAGAAGGGGACAACCCACCCACCATGGACTCGACAACCAAAAGTTAGGGAGCAGGCGGTAGACGGAAACAGCTCAGAAACGAGAAGGGACAACTAGACCAGGGATCTATAATTGAGTAAAGCAATTGGATCCAAATGAGCTAACATCTCACCTTGGTCTCAATGTGCCAAAAGGCTTGAATAAATTTGAGTCTATATGCACCACAATTAAGATTTGAATATGAAAAATACTTCAGCAACGCATCAACCGCCTATACTACATATAGACTGAAATGTGCAGTGGACTTAGAAATAAGTCTTTTTAATCCTTAACCGAGCAACATACATCGAGGTTTTAAATTTGTGTTGAATTTGAGCTTTGTTCCAAGAAACATATCTGGTTTATTAAGGCGGATAAATCTCTGAAAAACGAAGACACCGTCCGTCCGCGTAAGGGGGGGGAGTGTACTGAGACAGATCCTTCTACATTGACACTTGACATTAGTGGAGCACCAACACCTACCCAATGACAGCAGCCCATGACTTATAGGATTCAGTTAGATCTTGTATGGCAGCATAAAGTTAATCTTAAGAAAAAGATTGTACCTGTACTCAAGAAACTGTAATATAACTCACCAAAATCATAAAATAGCCAAGTACCACGCTCGCCCATCGTGAACGTGGTTCTCGGCAGTTGGGGAGTATGGTAAGTTCTGAACCCGTGTAAAAGTACGCGAGTTATCTGAAGGATTCGGTCTCTACTTGTGAAGGATTATTAAACCTGAATTTTAGTAACCGATGCGTTCCTTATACCTGCATAGCCGAAGACGCTGCACGCATGAAGGCCTTGCAGAGGGATGATTTCATTGCACAGAAAGTTTGGGTCATGCTCGATTTTGATGACCATACTACTTTGGTGAATGGCACTTTGTACAGGTTGCGTGCAATGGAGCAAGTTCGCCCCAGCCTAGCAACTTTTATGCAGAATGGGGACAGGTATGTGTTCAGAGATCATTCCTCAATAATTCTATAAGTCAAGATGATTAATCTCATCTGGGAGGGATCCATAATCCGTTGAGTTTGGAGGGTTGAATCGTATAACAATAATCCAATTGGTCATCATGTGATGATATACTATATTTTGATTTACATCTTCATAAGGATGAGCGAACACAAGTTATTTTAAACCGACAGATCGGAACAGTACGTCTTAAAGCGGCCACACCTCTGACAGAAATCCCAGGGCCAGATTTAAGGTAGGCGGAATTGTGTAAATCCGGATATCACGATCAGCAGAAAATTGAGAGCAAATGTACAAAAGGGTATGAAGAAGAGTCTTAAAACAAATATCGGATGTTCAATACTAGAGAAGTGCTAAAAGAAAGAGCATGAGGTGAATAACCAACACCATTAGGTTTATTTTAATTTTATGCACAGATAGGAAGTAGAGGTTACAAGATTGACTTTTCCAGGATAGGATTAGGAGGTTATTAATCAATATCCGTTCTTTACAGAGCCCGAGTTTTGGGACCAATGTAAAAATTTGGACCCCAGATAAACAAGTCAAAAATGCCTCAAGGATTCTGCCTCAGAAGCATTTGGAGGACGGATATCAGCAATAGAGGGAAACCATTCTCATAGAGGGGCGAGTCCCGAATAAGGTTATCCATGAACAAGCATGTTTTATAGTGGTGTCCGTTGACTTTATGTCGTGGACAAGGCTTCTCGAATCGGGAACATTGCGAACATCAAAAGGGTTCGCTATCACGGTGTCTTACACTCAGAGAGAAGCAACGTGATCATCTTGATTCATTTTGTGAATAGAAAGTAAAACATGGAGGGCTCAATAGGTGGAGATTTATCACAGAGGAACCCTGATTTTCTCATGAATGTGAGCCTAGTGAATATCGAGGTGGCCTATGTTTATTAAAATTCTGAAGTTGAAGCTGACCTAAAAGGTCCTAGATGACATATTATTTTAATTCGTCAATGGTCACTGCTTGATAAATAAATACTACGTTCGTGGTAATATATATTCGATTTGTGGCCATCTTGCTTGATTTTAATAATAAATTTCCGTTTCCTTTTCAGAGTTTGATCCCACTCAGTTTTTTTTCATGATCAATTGGTACTGTCGGTTAAAACAGTGATATACTATAGACTCTTGTTTTATCTATTTTCCATTCCTTTTATCTTTTTATATATAGGGTCAGATGGACATCTTACCCATTTATCTAATAGTATGGAATATACGGGAGTGTGTGTTCTAGCCAATACTTTGTAGATAATATTTTTCATCCAGAACAGTGATGATTACTAATCTTGCTCTGGCAAGACTGGATAGATTATTACACCTCCCCCCCCCCGCCCCCCCGCCTTTTTGTGACGAGTGTAAGGCCATCTAGATCTAGTCACGTTAGCACAAATGTAATTGCCCATGAGAGAACTATACATTGATGCGCAATTATATGTGTGTTTATAGATTTTTTAATTTGATATAACATAGATTAGTCTTTTAGATATTGCAATACAGACTTTTATTGTTGATGTTTAAAAATAATATAAATTTGGAATATTGCTGTAAACAGAAAAATGTGGCATGTTTTTACAATTATTAGATGATGAGGCGATGAGCATGAGATCGAGTGGGAGTCCTTTAACAGACATGATGTTACTACGAGATTTGAGATATGGACTTTTGTTAGTTCGTCGGCATGGCTGAGTGACGGATTCACGCCAGGTCCGGGATATGTAGGGGAGACTTTGGCCATTGTAATGTGCAACATCTCTGCACCAGCCCTTATGCGCTGCGGGGGGGATTTGAGTGCGCGCAGATAGGCGCGCGCACCGTTGATTTGAACGCAATGATACGCGCTATCAACCCGTGGCCTTTTTGCGTGGGTAAGACAGGAGTCGCATATGCGCGCGCACTACTGCGGATACGCGATGCGCAACAACTGGTGTCATCAGTAGTGTCACCGTTAGATCTTTTCACATCTGGTATACGGCATGCGCATAAATCAGGGTGCACACACAGTGGCACCGGTAGGAACTGTTAACCCTGAGATAAAATGACCAGCGACTATGGATGAGCAGGGGGGGTATGGAGAATCCTGCACTGTTTCCATAGCGACATGGATACAAGGGGGCGGCATTGAAGAATCACCTGCACTGTTCATAAGCTGTCACTGCGTCATGACATTTTCCATCATTAGGTAAGGCAGGTCTGTGTGTAACCTCTTTTTGAAGAGTAACGCGAACATGTCAGGTGTAGCAACGACATGAGACTCAACTTTTCAATTGTGTTTATTTAATTGGTGCTGTCCTTTACCACATTGTGAGATCACTACCGGCAACTCTGGTGCTCTGAAGAACCAACAGGAGTAGAGCTGCGAGGGTGGTGAGATCATTTTACCATTTTACATTATTTACCATGGTGATCAATTGCGCTCTGTGCTATCTGTATCCAAAAGTTGCAGTGATTGTGTGGATTTGCTTATCACTTGTGTTTTGCATATCTTTTGTTTCAATGGAGTTCACAAGTTGGATGATGATAATAACCAGGTGGGTAATCGCTTTTTGCCAACCCGAGGTGCGAGCAATACATCTGAGTGCGTTATTGGAAGGGACACGGTTGGTGTGGAACATATTGATTATTCTTGAAATTTGTGGGGACTTTTTTTGGAGATTGAATCATTTTCTTTAATTTAGGACAACTAGACCAGGGGATCTATAATTTGAGTAAAGCAACATTGGATCCAAATGAGACTAACATTCTCAACCTTGGTCTCAAATGTGCCCCTAAAAAAGGCTTGAATAAATTTGATGTCTATATCGACACCCACAAGTTCGTAAGGACTTTGAATATGAAAAAGTACTTTCTAAGCCAACCGGCAATCAACCGCCCTACTACTACATATAGATCTGAAATGATTGACAGTGGACTTAGAAATAAGTCCATTTTTAATCCCCTTAACCCGAGCAACCATTACATCGAGGTTTTTAAAAATTTGGTGTTGAAAGATATTGAAGCTTTGGTTCCAAAGAAAAACATTAATCCTGGTTATATTAAGGACGGTATTAAATCTCTGGAAAAACGAAAGGACATCATCGTCCGTCCAGCGGATAAGGGTGGGGGAGTTGTACTGATGGACAGATCCTTCTACATTGAACAGCTTGACAATTTAGTGGGAGACACCAACACCTACCGCAAATTGACAGCAGACCCCACTGATCCTTATAGGATTCAGTTAGATCATTTGGTTGAATGGGGCTATGCTATTAAAGCTTTAAATCTTAAGGAAAAAAGGTACTTGGTACCTAGTACATCAAGAATACCTGTAATATACACTCTACCCAAAATCCATAAGAATAGCCAAGTACCACCGCCTCGCCCGATCGTGAACGGTATAGGTTCCGTTACGGCGAGATTGGGTGAGTATTTGGATAAGTTCTTGCAACCCAGTGTAAAAAGTACGCGAGCTTATCTGAAGGATACTTCGGATCTTCTATCTCTGCTGAAGGATATTAAAATTAGTACAACGGCTGATACATTTCTAGTAACAGCCGATGTACGTTCCTTATACACTGTCATTCAGCACGAAGACGCTGCACTGGCATTGAATTGGGCCCTTAGCAAGAGGGATGATATTCCATTTGCACAGAAAAAGTTTTTGGGTCATGTGCTCGATTTTTGCATGACCCATAACTACTTCTGGTGGAATGGCCACTTTTATGCTCAGCAGGTTGGCGTGGCAATGGGAGCAAAGTTCGCTCCCAGCCTAGCCAACCTGTTTATGGCAGAATGGGAGGACAGGTATGTGTTCAGAGATCAACTTCCTCAATTAAAATTCTATAGACGGTACATAGATGATTTAATCTTCATCTGGGAGGGATCCCATAAATCCGTTTTGGAGTTTTTGGAGGGGTTGAATCGTAATAACAATAACATCCAATTGGATCATCATGTGGATGACCATACTATCAACTTTTTAGATTTAGTCATCTTCAAAGATAAGGATGAGCTGAACACCAAGGTTTATTTTAAACCGACAGATCGGAACAGCTACCTGTCCATTAGAAGCGGCCATCACCCATCCTGGATCAGAAATATCCCCAAGGGCCAGATTCTAAGAGTAAGGCGGAATTGTAGTAACATCACGGATTATCACGATCAAGCAGAAATATTGAAGAGCAAATTTGTACAAAAAGGGTATGAAGAAGAGTCCTTAAAACAAATCATCCAGGATGTGTCAGAAATACCTAGAGACGAGTGCCTAAAAAAGAAAGAGCCTAGTGGAAGTGACATGAACCAACACCAATTAGGGTTTATTTCTAATTTTCATGCACAGTATAAGGAAGTAGAGGGCATTTACAAAAGACATTGGCACATTTTGTGCCAGGATAGGCATCTAGGAGGGTTATTACATCAATATCCCAGGTTCATTTACAGACGCGCCCCGAGTTTTGGGGACCAAATTGTTAAGAAAATTTTGGATCCCCCAGATAAACAAGGTCCAAAAATTGACCTCAAGGGATTCTATGCCTGCAGAAAGTGCATTTGCTGTAGGACCGTGAATATCAGCAATAGAGGGAAACTCAATTTCTCCAATAGAGAGGGCGAGTCCTTCGACATTAACGAGTTTATCACATGCAACACAACGCATGTTGTTTATCTCATGTGGTGTCCGTGTGGACTTTTTTATGTCGGTAGGACCAAAAGGCTTCTCAGAATACGGATAGCGGAACATTTAGCGAACATCAGAAAAGGGTTCCGCTATCACAGTGTGTCTCTACACTTCAGAGAGAAGCACAACCGTGATCCATCTCTGATTCAATTTTGTGGAATAGACACAGTAAAACCATCTTGGAGGGGCTCCAATAGGGTGAGAGATTTATCACAGAGGGAGACCCGCTGGATTTTCTCCATGAAATGTATGAGCCCTAGGGGGTTGAATATCGAGGTGGACCTCAACTGTTTTATTAACAATTTCTGAAGTTGAAGCTTGACCCTAAAAGGTCAGCTAAGGATGACAGTATTATTGTTAATTCGTCCATATGGTCCACCTTGCTTGATTATTAATAACAATACTTACGATTTTCGTGGTAATAATAATAATATTTCCGATTTTCGTGGTCCATCTTGCTTGATTATTAATAATAATATTTCCGTTTTTCCTTGTTGCTAGAGGTTTGATCCACCACTTCATGTTCTTTTCTGATCATGATCAATTAGTTGGTACATGATCGGGTTGAATAATAGATCGTATATACTATAGACTCTTGTTTTTTATCTATTCTCCAATATACCTTTTAATCCTTTTTTTTATATATAGTAGGTGTCAGATGGACATTCTTACGCCTATTTTTATCATTACATCCATGTATGGATATATACGGGAGTGTGATGTTCTAGCCACATACTTCTGTAGATATATATATATTTTTCATTCATACCAGAAGCAGTGATGATTACTAACTATCTTGCTCTGGGTCAGAGACTGGTATAGATTCATCTACACCTTCCCCCCCCCCCCCCTCCGTCCCCCCCCCCCCGCCCTTTCTGTGTAGACGGATGCTGTAAGGCCAATCTCTAAGATCTATGTCACGTTAAGGTCACACATATGTAATTGCACCATGTAGAGAACATATACATTGAGTGCAGCAATTATATGTTGTTGGATTTTTAATGCAGACTCTTTATTTTTATATGTTGATTAATAATACATATGAATTATGTCGTTTTAGATATTGCAATACAGACTTTTTATTGTTGTATGTTTTAAATAATACATATAAATTGTGGAATATTGCTGTAAACAGAAATTAATGTTGAGCCATGTTAGTTCATACAATTAATGTAGATGGATGAGGCGACTGAGCGCACTGAGATCGCAGTGGGGAGTCACTTCTAAACAGACATAGATGTTACTTAACGAGATTTGAGATATGGGACCTTATCTGTTTAGTTTTCCGTCGGCACTGGCATGAGTGACGGATTAATCATCGCCAGGTCACGGGGATATGTAGGGGGAGGACCTTTGGCCCATTGTAGATATGCACACATCTCTGCACGCCAGCGTCTCCTTAGTGCGCATGCGCGGGCGGGAGTTTGAGTGACGCGCGCAGGATAGGCGCGCGCACCCCGTTGATTATTTGAGACGCAATGCCATACGCGTCCTAATCAACACACGCTGGCGTCCCTTTATTGCGCATGCGCGGGTAGAAGACAGGGAGTCGCGCGCAGGATATGCGCGCGCACTTGACCTGCGGGATACGGCGCATGCGCAATCACACATTACGGGTGTACACTCAGTAGTGTCACCCGGTTAGAATCTTTTCACATCCTGGGTATACGGCGCATGCGCAATATACATCACGGGTGCACACACAGTGGTGTCACCCGGTAGGAACTGTTTAAACCCTGAGATAAAAATGACCCAGCCGGACCTATGGGATGAGCAAGGGGGCGGTATTGAGAGAATCACCTGCACCTGAGTTTCCATAAGCCGGACCAATGGGATGAGCAAGGGGGCGGCATTGAGAGAATCACCTGCACCTGAGTTTCCATAAGCAATTGGTCCACTGCGATCATGTGACCATTTTCATCATCATTTAGGTAAGCGTTCAGGGTCTGTGTGGCTAACCTCCCTTTTTGAAGAAGTCATACCGACGAAACATGTCAAGGGTGTAGCCACACGGACACTGAGATACTCAAACTTTTCAATCTTTGTGTTTAATTCGTTTGAATTGGTGTGCTGTCTCCTCTACTACCACTATTGTTTGAGATCACTACCCGGCAACCTCACTGAAGTGACTCCTGGAGAAAGAACCCACACCAGGAGTAGAGCTGCGAGGGGTGGTGAGATCATTTGTTACCCAGTTTTCTACCTAGTTATTTCACCCATTGGTGATCACATGTGCGCTCTGTCGGCTCATCTGATATCCAAAAGTTGCAGTGGATTGTGTGCTGGATTTGGCTTTATCACTTTGTGTTTTTGCATATCTTTTATTTTTTATTTGTTTTCACATATGGAGTTCACAAGTTTGGATTGATCGCATAAATAACCCAGGTGGGGTAATCGCTTTATTTGCCAACCACGAGAGTGCGAGGCAATATCATCCGGTGAGTGCGGTCTCATTGGGAGAGGGAACACGAGTTGGTGTGGTGGAAGACATATTTGATTATTCTATTGAAGATTTGTTGGTGGACTTTTTTTCTTTGGAAGATTGAATCACTTTTTTTCTTTGAATTTACACGAATATTAATGAAGATTGTTTGGTATCACCTCACGGACACTATTTCACGTGGTGTTTTATATAGTTTGGCAGTTTATATATAATTTTTTTGTGTTTTTATATATAATTTTTTTCTTTTACAAGCGCCATTTGATTATATTTTTCACTGGTTATTTTCTAGTTTGATTATAATCACATTGTTTATGATTACACATTTTTAAAGTGGCTGCTAAGAGCTTATTCACATTTAGGGATTTTTTAGGTGTGTATCACACACACATCCACCTGCACATTGGTCAACATTAATTGGCGCAAGGGTAGGTAGTCACTCTAGGAGCGGCATTATAGAGTATCTACCAATTGGACCACATATACATAAATTTTTCACCCAGTGCGGCCATGGAAGCTATAAATTATTTGTCTAGCCGACAAATGAATCCAGAGAGCATCTTCTCCACCAATCAAGTCATGGTTGACTATGAAGAAGATATTTCAGGTTCCTTAAAAACCCTTGAAAATCTTTTAGAAAAACAACTAAAAACATGGTGGGACATCTTCACCTTTGAGCATTATGAAAGGGAAGGTTTAATCTTTAGGAGTCTGAGATGGGAGGTTTCACCTCAGGATGGTCTTACTGACCAGAAATACATGGATGAATGGCTGGAATTTTTCAATAAAGCTGGAAAGGAATTACAGTCATTAGTTTTAAAACGTAAACGCATTAAGCTAGATATTATTAAACAAAAAATTAGTGCTTTACAATCTATTTTAGAACCTGTCAATGAGTCAAACCAAGTTAAGGATTTTAATGTGAACATGAAGAAAAAACTAGATAAGGTGGATCAAGATACACAAAAAAAGAAAGTAAAAAAATACATCAGGGATGTAAATGACTTTCAGTCCCACAAAATCTATGCATGGCAAGGACAATGCATAGGTGATGATGAGGTACCTAGGGAGACTACCAAGATGGGAGGTCCGAGCATCCAGAAAAATGATCAAGTAAAAAATAGATCGGCAAAAAATTTGGTGAAGGAAGGAGGAAAAATCACTAATCAGAGTAGTCCAGGCGGAAACCGCCATGGAAAGATCACTTATCCTGCACCCTTTCAGGGGGACACTAATCACATGGACAGGAATAATCGAACCAATTATCCTCAACCACCAAACAGACCTCACCTTTCGGAGATTGGTTATCACCCATATCAACAATATTCGTCCCCGCAAAACTTTAGGGAAAGTCCTATCCGCCAATTCCATTCTCCTAGATGGAATAGGGATCATACGCCTCAACGGAATGTCCACTATTCAGGTTACTATCAACCTCAATGGCAACATCATTATGCCCCCAATAACTATGATTCTAGGAACAATACTAATGATAATGGGTATTGGAGGGGATCGGAAGATCCACATTGCAACAACTATTGGAACCAACACCCCCCACCCCCACCTTTTTTAGGACAGAGGGGTCGTGGAGGAAGGGGAGGGACACCAAAAAAGAACCCCCAAATGCAGAAACAGAAGGGAGGGGACAAACCCCCACCCTCACAACATGGAAGCTCGACAACCCAAAAAGGTTCAGGGGATGCAGGGCCGGTAGACGGAAACAGCTCCAGAAAACGAGCAAGGGACAACTAGACCAGGGGATCTATAATTTGAGTAAAGCAACATTGGATCCAAATGAGACTAACATTCTCAACCTTGGTCTCAAATGTGCCCCTAAAAAAGGCTTGAATAAATTTGATGTCTATATCGACACCCATAAGTTCGTAAGGACTTTGAATATGAAAAAGTACTTTCTAAGCCAACCGGCAATCAACCGCCCTACTACCACATATAGATCTGAAATGATTGACAGTGGACTTAGAAATAAGTCCATTTTTAATCCCCTTAACCCGAGCAACCATTACATCGAGGTTTTTAAAAATTTGGTGTTGAAAGATATTGAAGCTTTGGTTCCAAAGAAAAACATTAATCCTGGTTATATTAAGGACGGTATTAAATCTCTGGAAAAACGAAAGGACATCATCGTCCGTCCAGCGGATAAGGGTGGGGGAGTTGTACTGATGGACAGATCCTTCTACATTGAACAGCTTGACAATTTAGTGGGAGACACCAACACCTACCGCAAATTGACAGCAGACCCCACTGATCCTTATAGGATTCAGTTAGATCATTTGGTTGAATGGGGCTATGCTATTAAAGCTTTAAATCTTAAGGAAAAAAGGTACTTGGTACCTAGTACATCAAGAATACCTGTAATATACACTCTACCCAAAATCCATAAGAATAGCCAAGTACCACCGCCTCGCCCGATCGTGAACGGTATAGGTTCCGTTACGGCGAGATTGGGTGAGTATTTGGATAAGTTCTTGCAACCCAGTGTAAAAAGTACGCGAGCTTATCTGAAGGATACTTCGGATCTTCTATCTCTGCTGAAGGATATTAAAATTAGTACAACGGCTGATACATTTCTAGTAACAGCCGATGTACGTTCCTTATACACTGTCATTCAGCACGAAGACGCTGCACTGGCATTGAATTGGGCCCTTAGCAAGAGGGATGATATTCCATTTGCACAGAAAAAGTTTTTGGGTCATGTGCTCGATTTTTGCATGACCCATAACTACTTCTGGTGGAATGGCCACTTTTATGCTCAGCAGGTTGGCGTGGCAATGGGAGCGAAGTTCGCTCCCAGCCTAGCCAACCTGTTCATGGCAGAATGGGAGGACAGGTATGTGTTCAGAGATCAACTTCCTCAATTAAAATTCTATAGACGGTACATAGATGATTTAATCTTCATCTGGGAGGGATCCCATAAATCCGTTTTGGAGTTTTTGGAGGGGTTGAATCGTAATAACAATAACATCCAATTGGATCATCATGTGGATGACCATACTATCAACTTTTTAGATTTAGTCATCTTCAAAGATAAGGATGAGCTGAACACCAAGGTTTATTTTAAACCGACAGATCGGAACAGCTACCTGTCCATTAGAAGCGGCCATCACCCATCCTGGATCAGAAATATCCCCAAGGGCCAGATTCTAAGAGTAAGGCGGAATTGTAGTAACATCACGGATTATCACGATCAAGCAGAAATATTGAAGAGCAAATTTGTACAAAAAGGGTATGAAGAAGAGTCCTTAAAACAAATCATCCAGGATGTGTCAGAAATACCTAGAGACGAGTGCCTAAAAAAGAAAGAGCCTAGTGGAAGTGACATGAACCAACACCAATTAGGGTTTATTTCTAATTTTCATGCACAGTATAAGGAAGTAGAGGGCATTTACAAAAGACATTGGCACATTTTGTGCCAGGATAGGCATCTAGGAGGGTTATTACATCAATATCCCAGGTTCATTTACAGACGCGCCCCGAGTTTTGGGGACCAAATTGTTAAGAAAATTTTGGATCCCCCAGATAAACAAGGTCCAAAAATTGACCTCAAGGGATTCTATGCCTGCAGAAAGTGCATTTGCTGTAGGACCGTGAATATCAGCAATAGAGGGAAACTCAATTTCTCCAATAGAGAGGGCGAGTCCTTCGACATTAACGAGTTTATCACATGCAACACAACGCATGTTGTTTATCTCATGTGGTGTCCGTGTGGACTTTTTTATGTCGGTAGGACCAAAAGGCTTCTCAGAATACGGATAGCGGAACATTTAGCGAACATCAGAAAAGGGTTCCGCTATCACAGTGTGTCTCTACACTTCAGAGAGAAGCACAACCGTGATCCATCTCTGATTCAATTTTGTGGAATAGACACAGTAAAACCATCTTGGAGGGGCTCCAATAGGGTGAGAGATTTATCACAGAGGGAGACCCGCTGGATTTTCTCCATGAAATGTATGAGCCCTAGGGGGTTGAATATCGAGGTGGACCTCAACTGTTTTATTAACAATTTCTGAAGTTGAAGCTTGACCCTAAAAGGTCAGCTAAGGATGACAGTATTATTGTTAATTCGTCCATATGGTCCACCTTGCTTGATTATTAATAACAATACTTACGATTTTCGTGGTAATAATAATAATATTTCCGATTTTCGTGGTCCATCTTGCTTGATTATTAATAATAATATTTCCGTTTTTCCTTGTTGCTAGAGGTTTGATCCACCACTTCATGTTCTTTTCTGATCATGATCAATTAGTTGGTACATGATCGGGTTGAATAATAGATCGTATATACTATAGACTCTTGTTTTTTATCTATTCTCCAATATACCTTTTAATCCTTTTTTTTATATATAGTAGGTGTCAGATGGACATTCTTACGCCTATTTTTATCATTACATCCATGTATGGATATATACGGGAGTGTGATGTTCTAGCCACATACTTCTGTAGATATATATATATTTTTCATTCATACCAGAAGCAGTGATGATTACTAACTATCTTGCTCTGGGTCAGAGACTGGTATAGATTCATCTACACCTTCCCCCCCCCCCTCCCCCCCCCCCCCGCCCTTTCTGTGTAGACGGATGCTGTAAGGCCAATCTCTAAGATCTATGTCACGTTAAGGTCACACATATGTAATTGCACCATGTAGAGAACATATACATTGAGTGCAGCAATTATATGTTGTTGGATTTTTAATGCAGACTCTTTATTTTTATATGTTGATTAATAATACATATGAATTATGTCGTTTTAGATATTGCAATACAGACTTTTTATTGTTGTATGTTTTAAATAATACATATAAATTGTGGAATATTGCTGTAAACAGAAATTAATGTTGAGCCATGTTAGTTCATACAATTAATGTAGATGGATGAGGCGACTGAGCGCACTGAGATCGCAGTGGGGAGTCACTTCTAAACAGACATAGATGTTACTTAACGAGATTTGAGATATGGGACCTTATCTGTTTAGTTTTCCGTCGGCACTGGCATGAGTGACGGATTAATCATCGCCAGGTCACGGGGATATGTAGGGGGAGGACCTTTGGCCCATTGTAGATGTGCACACATCTCTGCACGCCAGCGTCTCCTTAGTGCGCATGCGCGGGCGGGAGTTTGAGTGACGCGCGCAGGATAGGCGCGCGCACCCCGTTGATTATTTGAGACGCAATGCCATACGCGTCCTAATCAACACACGCTGGCGTCCCTTTATTGCGCATGCGCGGGTAGAAGACAGGGAGTCGCGCGCAGGATATGCGCGCGCACTTGACCTGCGGGATACGGCGCATGCGCAATCACACATTACGGGTGTACACTCAGTAGTGTCACCCGGTTAGAATCTTTTCACATCCTGGGTATACGGCGCATGCGCAATATACATCACGGGTGCACACACAGTGGTGTCACCCGGTAGGAACTGTTTAAACCCTGAGATAAAAATGACCCAGCCGGACCTATGGGATGAGCAAGGGGGCGGTATTGAGAGAATCACCTGCACCTGAGTTTCCATAAGCCGGACCAATGGGATGAGCAAGGGGGCGGCATTGAGAGAATCACCTGCACCTGAGTTTCCATAAGCAATTGGTCCACTGCGATCATGTGACCATTTTCATCATCATTTAGGTAAGCGTTCAGGGTCTGTGTGGCTAACC
This sequence comes from Lithobates sylvaticus, assembly GCA_028564925.1. Taxonomy (NCBI): domain Eukaryota; kingdom Metazoa; phylum Chordata; class Amphibia; order Anura; family Ranidae; genus Lithobates; species Lithobates sylvaticus. The sequence goes on from CM053026.1 coordinate 499,244,026, forward strand.
TCCCTTTTTGAAGAAGTCATACCGACGAAACATGTCAAGGGTGTAGCCACACGGACACTGAGATACTCAAACTTTTCAATCTTTGTGTTTAATTCGTTTGAATTGGTGTGCTGTCTCCTCTACTACCACTATTGTTTGAGATCACTACCCGGCAACCTCACTGAAGTGACTCCTGGAGAAAGAACCCACACCAGGAGTAGAGCTGCGAGGGGTGGTGAGATCATTTGTTACCCAGTTTTCTACCTAGTTATTTCACCCATTGGTGATCACATGTGCGCTCTGTCGGCTCATCTGATATCCAAAAGTTGCAGTGGATTGTGTGCTGGATTTGGCTTTATCACTTTGTGTTTTTGCATATCTTTTATTTTTTATTTGTTTTCACATATGGAGTTCACAAGTTTGGATTGATCGCATAAATAACCCAGGTGGGGTAATCGCTTTATTTGCCAACCACGAGAGTGCGAGGCAATATCATCCGGTGAGTGCGGTCTCATTGGGAGAGGGAACACGAGTTGGTGTGGTGGAAGACATATTTGATTATTCTATTGAAGATTTGTTGGTGGACTTTTTTTTCTTTGGAAGATTGAATCACTTTTTTTCTTTGAATTTACACGAATATTAATGAAGATTGTTTGGTATCACCTCACGGACACTATTTCACGTGGTGTTTTATATAGTTTGGCAGTTTATATATAATTTTTTTGTGTTTTTATATATAATTTTTTTCTTTTACAAGCGCCATTTGATTATATTTTTCACTGGTTATTTTCTAGTTTGATTATAATCACATTGTTTATGATTACACATTTTTAAAGTGGCTGCTAAGAGCTTATTCACATTTAGGGATTTTTTAGGTGTGTATCACACACACATCCACCTGCACATTGGTCAACATTAATTGGCGCAAGGGTAGGTAGTCACTCTAGGAGCGGCATTATAGAGTATCTACCAATTGGACCACATATACATATATTTTTCACCCAGTGCGGCCATGGAAGCTATAAATTATTTGTCTAGCCGACAAATGAATCCAGAGAGCATCTTCTCCACCAATCAAGTCATGGTTGACTATGAAGAAGATATTTCAGGTTCCTTAAAAACCCTTGAAAATCTTTTAGAAAAACAACTAAAAACATGGTGGGACATCTTCACCTTTGAGCATTATGAAAGGGAAGGTTTAATCTTTAGGAGTCTGAGATGGGAGGTTTCACCTCAGGATGGTCTTACTGACCAGAAATACATGGATGAATGGCTGGAATTTTTCAATAAAGCTGGAAAGGAATTACAGTCATTAGTTTTAAAACGTAAACGCATTAAGCTAGATATTATTAAACAAAAAATTAGTGCTTTACAATCTATTTTAGAACCTGTCAATGAGTCAAACCAAGTTAAGGATTTTAATGTGAACATGAAGAAAAAACTAGATAAGGTGGATCAAGATACACAAAAAAAGAAAGTAAAAAAATACATCAGGGATGTAAATGACTTTCAGTCCCACAAAATCTATGCATGGCAAGGACAATGCATAGGTGATGATGAGGTACCTAGGGAGACTACCAAGATGGGAGGTCCGAGCATCCAGAAAAATGATCAAGTAAAAAATAGATCGGCAAAAAATTTGGTGAAGGAAGGAGGAAAAATCACTAATCAGAGTAGTCCAGGCGGAAACCGCCATGGAAAGATCACTTATCCTGCACCCTTTCAGGGGGACACTAATCACATGGACAGGAATAATCGAACCAATTATCCTCAACCACCAAACAGACCTCACCTTTCGGAGATTGGTTATCACCCATATCAACAATATTCGTCCCCGCAAAACTTTAGGGAAAGTCCTATCCGCCAATTCCATTCTCCTAGATGGAATAGGGACCATACGCCTCAACGGAATGTCCACTATTCAGGTTACTATCAACCTCAATGGCAACATCATTATGCCCCCAATAACTATGATTCTAGGAACAATACTAATGATAATGGGTATTGGAGGGGATCGGAAGATCCACATTGCAACAACTATTGGAACCAACACCCCCCACCCCCACCTTTTTTAGGACAGAGGGGTCGTGGAGGAAGGGGAGGGACACCAAAAAAGAACCCCCAAATGCAGAAACAGAAGGGAGGGGACAAACCCCCACCCTCACAACATGGAAGCTCGACAACCCAAAAAGGTTCAGGGGATGCAGGGCCGGTAGACGGAAACAGCTCCAGAAAACGAGCAAGGGACAACTAGACCAGGGGATCTATAATTTGAGTAAAGCAACATTGGATCCAAATGAGACTAACATTCTCAACCTTGGTCTCAAATGTGCCCCTAAAAAAGGCTTGAATAAATTTGATGTCTATATCGACACCCACAAGTTCGTAAGGACTTTGAATATGAAAAAGTACTTTCTAAGCCAACCGGCAATCAACCGCCCTACTACTACATATAGATCTGAAATGATTGACAGTGGACTTAGAAATAAGTCCATTTTTAATCCCCTTAACCCGAGCAACCATTACATCGAGGTTTTTAAAAATTTGGTGTTGAAAGATATTGAAGCTTTGGTTCCAAAGAAAAACATTAATCCTGGTTATATTAAGGACGGTATTAAATCTCTGGAAAAACGAAAGGACATCATCGTCCGTCCAGCGGATAAGGGTGGGGGAGTTGTACTGATGGACAGATCCTTCTACATTGAACAGCTTGACAATTTAGTGGGAGACACCAACACCTACCGCAAATTGACAGCAGACCCCACTGATCCTTATAGGATTCAGTTAGATCATTTGGTTGAATGGGGCTATGCTATTAAAGCTTTAAATCTTAAGGAAAAAAGGTACTTGGTACCTAGTACATCAAGAATACCTGTAATATACACTCTACCCAAAATCCATAAGAATAGCCAAGTACCACCGCCTCGCCCGATCGTGAACGGTATAGGTTCCGTTACGGCGAGATTGGGTGAGTATTTGGATAAGTTCTTGCAACCCAGTGTAAAAAGTACGCGAGCTTATCTGAAGGATACTTCGGATCTTCTATCTCTGCTGAAGGATATTAAAATTAGTACAACGGCTGATACATTTCTAGTAACAGCCGATGTACGTTCCTTATACACTGTCATTCAGCACGAAGACGCTGCACTGGCATTGAATTGGGCCCTTAGCAAGAGGGATGATATTCCATTTGCACAGAAAAAGTTTTTGGGTCATGTGCTCGATTTTTGCATGACCCATAACTACTTCTGGTGGAATGGCCACTTTTATGCTCAGCAGGTTGGCGTGGCAATGGGAGCAAAGTTCGCTCCCAGCCTAGCCAACCTGTTTATGGCAGAATGGGAGGACAGGTATGTGTTCAGAGATCAACTTCCTCAATTAAAATTCTATAGACGGTACATAGATGATTTAATCTTCATCTGGGAGGGATCCCATAAATCCGTTTTGGAGTTTTTGGAGGGGTTGAATCGTAATAACAATAACATCCAATTGGATCATCATGTGGATGATCATACTATCAACTTTTTAGATTTAGTCATCTTCAAAGATAAGGATGAGCTGAACACCAAGGTTTATTTTAAACCGACAGATCGGAACAGCTACCTGTCCATTAGAAGCGGCCATCACCCATCCTGGATCAGAAATATCCCCAAGGGCCAGATTCTAAGAGTAAGGCGGAATTGTAGTAACATCACGGATTATCACGATCAAGCAGAAATATTGAAGAGCAAATTTGTACAAAAAGGGTATGAAGAAGAGTCCTTAAAACAAATCATCCAGGATGTGTCAGAAATACCTAGAGACGAGTGCCTAAAAAAGAAAGAGCCTAGTGGAGGTGACATGAACCAACACCAATTAGGGTTTATTTCTAATTTTCATGCACAGTATAAGGAAGTAGAGGGCATTTACAAAAGACATTGGCACATTTTGTGCCAGGATAGGCATCTAGGAGGGTTATTACATCAATATCCCAGGTTCATTTACAGACGCGCCCCGAGTTTTGGGGACCAAATTGTTAAGAAAATTTTGGATCCCCCAGATAAACAAGGTCCAAAAATTGACCTCAAGGGATTCTATGCCTGCAGAAAGTGCATTTGCTGTAGGACCGTGAATATCAGCAATAGAGGGAAACTCAATTTCTCCAATAGAGAGGGCGAGTCCTTCGACATTAACGAGTTTATCACATGCAACACAACGCATGTTGTTTATCTCATGTGGTGTCCGTGTGGACTTTTTTATGTCGGTAGGACCAAAAGGCTTCTCAGAATACGGATAGCGGAACATTTAGCGAACATCAGAAAAGGGTTCCGCTATCACAGTGTGTCTCTACACTTCAGAGAGAAGCACAACCGTGATCCATCTCTGATTCAATTTTGTGGAATAGACACAGTAAAACCATCTTGGAGGGGCTCCAATAGGGTGAGAGATTTATCACAGAGGGAGACCCGCTGGATTTTCTCCATGAAATGTATGAGCCCTAGGGGGTTGAATATCGAGGTGGACCTCAACTGTTTTATTAACAATTTCTGAAGTTGAAGCTTGACCCTAAAAGGTCAGCTAAGGATGACAGTATTATTGTTAATTCGTCCATATGGTCCACCTTGCTTGATTATTAATAACAATACTTACGATTTTCGTGGTAATAATAATAATATTTCCGATTTTCGTGGTCCATCTTGCTTGATTATTAATAATAATATTTCCGTTTTTCCTTGTTGCTAGAGGTTTGATCCACCACTTCATGTTCTTTTCTGATCATGATCAATTAGTTGGTACATGATCGGGTTGAATAACAGATCGTATATACTATAGACTCTTGTTTTTTATCTATTTTCCAATATACCTTTTAATCCTTTTTTTATATATAGTAGGTGTCAGATGGACATTCTTACGCCTATTTTTATCATTACATCCATGTATGGATATATACGGGAGTGTGATGTTCTAGCCACATACTTCTGTAGATATATATATATTTTTCATTCATACCAGAAGCAGTGATGATTACTAACTATCTTGCTCTGGGTCAGAGACTGGTATAGATTCATCTACACCTTCCCCCCCCCCCCCCCCTCCGCCCCCCCCCCCGCCCTTTCTGTGTAGACGGATGCTGTAAGGCCAATCTCTAAGATCTATGTCACGTTAAGGTCACACATATGTAATTGCACCATGTAGAGAACATATACATTGAGTGCAGCAATTATATGTTGTTGGATTTTTAATGCAGACTCTTTATTTTTATATGTTGATTAATAATACATATGAATTATGTCGTTTTAGATATTGCAATACAGACTTTTTATTGTTGTATGTTTTAAATAATACATATAAATTGTGGAATATTGCTGTAAACAGAAATTAATGTTGAGCCATGTTAGTTCATACAATTAATGTAGATGGATGAGGCGACTGAGCGCACTGAGATCGCAGTGGGGAGTCACTTCTAAACAGACATAGATGTTACTTAACGAGATTTGAGATATGGGACCTTATCTGTTTAGTTTTCCGTCGGCACTGGCATGAGTGACGGATTAATCATCGCCAGGTCACGGGGATATGTAGGGGGAGGACCTTTGGCCCATTGTAGATGTGCACACATCTCTGCACGCCAGCGTCTCCTTAGTGCGCATGCGCGGGCGGGAGTTTGAGTGACGCGCGCAGGATAGGCGCGCGCACCCCGTTGATTATTTGAGACGCAATGCCATACGCGTCCTAATCAACACACGCTGGCGTCCCTTTATTGCGCATGCGCGGGTAGAAGACAGGGAGTCGCGCGCAGGATATGCGCGCGCACTTGACCTGCGGGATACGGCGCATGCGCAATCACACATTACGGGTGTACACTCAGTAGTGTCACCCGGTTAGAATCTTTTCACATCCTGGGTATACGGCGCATGCGCAATATACATCACGGGTGCACACACAGTGGTGTCACCCGGTAGGAACTGTTTAAACCCTGAGATAAAAATGACCCAGCCGGACCTATGGGATGAGCAAGGGGGCGGTATTGAGAGAATCACCTGCACCTGAGTTTCCATAAGCCGGACCAATGGGATGAGCAAGGGGGCGGCATTGAGAGAATCACCTGCACCTGAGTTTCCATAAGCAATTGGTCCACTGCGATCATGTGACCATTTTCATCATCATTTAGGTAAGCGTTCAGGGTCTGTGTGGCTAACCTCCCTTTTTGAAGAAGTCATACCGACGAAACATGTCAAGGGTGTAGCCACACGGACACTGAGATACTCAAACTTTTCAATCTTTGTGTTTAATTCGTTTGAATTGGTGTGCTGTCTCCTCTACTACCACTATTGTTTGAGATCACTACCCGGCAACCTCACTGAAGTGACTCCTGGAGAAAGAACCCACACCAGGAGTAGAGCTGCGAGGGGTGGTGAGATCATTTGTTACCCAGTTTTCTACCTAGTTATTTCACCCATTGGTGATCACATGTGCGCTCTGTCGGCTCATCTGATATCCAAAAGTTGCAGTGGATTGTGTGCTGGATTTGGCTTTATCACTTTGTGTTTTTGCATATCTTTTATTTTTATTTGTTTTCACATATGGAGTTCACAAGTTTGGATTGATCGCATAAATAACCCAGGTGGGGTAATCGCTTTATTTGCCAACCACGAGAGTGCGAGGCAATACCATCCGGTGAGTGCGGTCTCATTGGGAGAGGGAACACGAGTTGGTGTGGTGGAAGACATATTTGATTATTCTATTGAAGATTTGTTGGTGGACTTTTTTTCTTTGGAAGATTGAATCACTTCTTTCTTTGAATTTACACGAATATTAATGAAGATTGTTTGGTATCACCTCACGGACACTATTTCACGTGGTGTTTTATATAGTTTGGCAGTTTATATATAATTTTTTTGTGTTTTTATATATAATTTTTTTCTTTTACAAGCGCCATTTGATTATATTTTTCACTGGTTATTTTCTAGTTTGATTATAATCACATTGTTTATGATTACACATTTTTAAAGTGGCTGCTAAGAGCTTATTCACATTTAGGGATTTTTTAGGTGTGTATCACACACACATCCACCTGCACATTGGTCAACATTAATTGGCGCAAGGGTAGGTAGTCACTCTAGGAGCGGCATTATAGAGTATCTACCAATTGGACCACAATCAACAGTTTCGCTGGGTACAACCATTTATAAGGTATGTGGTGATTGTACAACGGTTTGGTGATTGTGGCCAGCTGCCTGTGCCTTTGCATTGTGTAAGCTGACAAGTCAGCAAAGAACGAAAGGTCCAGTAATTCAGTGGGTAAGTCATCTCGTCTCCTTGTCGCTGCCATGAAGCGATCTTTTACGTGGTAGCAGTGGATTCTGACTATAGTGTCCCTGGGTAGGGGGGATGGGATGTTTTTAGGCCTCGGCAGTCTGTAAATGCGATCAATTATCAAGTCCTCCAACGGTGCTTCCGTTAGCGCCATTTTCCTGAGGTTTATGAAGTAGTCTCTCAACTCTGGTGGTTTAACCGATTCGGGGATTCCACGGATCGTGACGTTATTACGTCTGGATCTGTCCTCTGAATCTGCTAATTTTGCCTTAATAGAGGAGATTTCATCATCCCTATCGTTGTGGGCATCAACCAGATCGTTAAAGGTATTGGTGAATTCCCCCATTTTTGTTTCAATGTGAGATACACGGTTTGAGACTGCTGTGACTTCAGTTTTAAACTGCTGCATTATGGACATCATGTCTGCATGCAGTGTTGTGCGGAGAGATACTAACATGTCCTTGAGTGTGGTGTCCATTACAGGCTGGTTTAGCTTCGGGAAGTCAGTAATGGTGTCCTGCAGTTCCCTGGTGTCATCTAATGAAGAGTCACCTCCAGATTGTCTGCTGCAGGCTGCATCGTCTTTTGTTTGCTCTTTGCCGGGCTGGATAAGGCAGATGGAGGGGGAGAATAGTGCCGTTGGTTGTCAGCTATGTTGTTTCATGTTTCCCTGCACGGCTAGGATAGCTGTGAGGGCCACGTGTATCACTGCTATGAGTGCCGGCGCCATCTTGTGCCTGCTGACGGCATGGGTGAACAAAGAAGTCCATCATCTTACCCGGCCGGGTATGCGCTTTTCTTTTCCGGGATGGCATCTGGGGTCCCGCTGGTATTGTGGTCGATTTCGGGCTGAAACAAGGCTTCTAGTCGCTGTTTTTCCGCCGTTTTAGTCCAGGGATTGACGGAGCTGTGCTAATATGCGACCATCCGCTCTGCTGGCTAGCCACGCCTCCCCTTTTGCAACCACTTTTCACTACAGGTGAGCCTATAATAAGACTTACCTGTAGCTACCGTGGATATCTCCTAAACCTGCACGGTTTAGGAGATATCCCCTGTATCAGCATGTTCTGACGTCTTTGGCACATGTGCACTGAAGCAACGCCATTTTCATGCCGTTGCTTCAGGTGACGTTCTGTTGCCCACGGCTCCCGTGTCAGGAGTGGCGTCACCGAGGCTCCTGACAATCTAAGCCCCGGAGCCTGTGATACCCGGAAATAACTCAGAGAGACATGTTGCCGGGCTTCGATCTAAGGTGAGTATTTCATAATGAGCTAGTATGTTTTTTTTTTTCATAGTGGCTTTACAGCCACTTTAAAGTGAATAACTTTGGCTTAGGTTTACATATTTGATTTTGGTGCAGAGTATTACATTGGTGGTCAGTAGTAGTCTTGTTATTGTTAGCTGGAGAAGGCATTGTGTGATGGTCGTCACGTCCTCAATGTTTCCCACCTCATTGGGCGTCAAGCAAGGGTCACATGAGAGGCTTACCCTCAGATGGGTTCTTCTGGGCTACGCTAGGCACTTTGTACAGGGTCCCTGCATTACATATGCAGGAGAGCAGAAGAGGGACCCGAGAAGAGGAGGATCCGGGCTGCTCTGTGCAAATCCGGCTGCACAAAGGAGGTAAGTATAATATGTTTGTTTAAAAATAAAATTAAAAAAACAAGACTTTACAATCAATCACTTTAACAGGAGAGGGGGACAGAGGAAGATGCCAAAATCATATTAGTAAACAAGTTGTAGTGGCCCAAAACCACCACTAGGTCTCAGCATACTACAAAAAAATAATAATAATGACCTTATGCAATACAAGAAAGTAACCAGAATGGACCCACTACGTCTTTATGTATGTATGTGTGTGTGTGTGTGTGTGTGTGTGTGTGTGTGTGTGAGAGAGTGTGTGAGAGAGTGACATTAGTAAGCCATATATTGTCACAATACTTTGTATTACTTGGAAATAATATATTT
>CM053026.1:499253752-499287346 GCA_028564925.1 Lithobates sylvaticus
CTGTGCCCAATGCAGTGTGGCCTGTGCCCAATGCAGCCTCACCTGCCTGTGCCCAATGCAGCATGTGCAGTGCCCAATGCAGCCTCACCTTTGCCCAATGTAGCCTAACCTGTGCCCAATGCAGCGTGGCCTGCCCATGCCCAATACAGCCTAACCTGTGCCCAATGCAGTGTGGCCTGTGCCCAATGCAGCCTCACCTGCCTGTGCCCAATGCAGCATGTTCAGTGCCCAATGCAGCCTCACCTGTGCCCAATGCAGCGTGGCCTGCCCATGCCCAATACAGCCTCACATGTGCCCAATGCAGCCTCACCCGTGCCCAATGCAGCCTCACCTGCCGGTGCCCAATGCAGCGCGGCCTGCCTATGCCCAATGCAGCCTGACCCGTGCCCAATGCAGCCTCCCCCGTGCCCAATGCAGCCTCCCCCGTGCCCAATGCAGCCTCACCTGCCTGTGCCCAATGCAGCGCGGCCTGCCTATGCCCAATGCAGCCTGACCCGTGCCAAATGCAGCCTCCCCATGCCCAATGCAGCCTCCCCGTGCCCAATGCAGCCTCCCCGTGCCCAATGCAGCCTCCCCCGTGCCCAATTCAGCCTCCCCGTGCCCAATTCAGCCTCCCCGTGCCCAATGCAGCCTCCCCCGTGCCCAATGCAGCCTCCCCGTGCCCAATGCAGCCTCCCCCGTGCCCAATGCAGCCTCACCTGTGCAGTGGAAGAGGTGAGCCAGATTGCAGCAGCCCTCAAAGGGCTATTGGCGAGCGTGGGGCTGTCTCAGAGTGGGGGGGGGTGAGCACCGCCCGCACGGCCCCCCACCCGGGGGAAGTGAGGAGAGGAAGAGGCACGCTGTCCAGCAGAGCGCTGTAATAGCTTGCATTTGAATGTCCTGTGTTCCCGGGGCTCACCATCACATAGCCCCACCTCTTGGCCCGGCGCCTTTGATGACGTCACATGTCCCGCATTGGACCGGCGTTCTGTCTATCAAAAGCACCGGGCCAAGAGGTGGGGCTATGTGACGGTGAGCCCCGGGAACACACACAGTGACAGGACATTCAAATAAAAGCTATTACAGCGCGCTGCGCGCCTCTTCCTCTCCTCACTTCCCCTGGCTAGGGGACCGTGCGGGCAGAGCTCGCCCCCGTGGGCCCCCGGCAGTATGCATTCATCCTCCTTCCCACGGGCCCCATAGCGGCTGCGGGGCCCCATAGCGGCCGCGTGTGTCGCTATGGCGGTAGTTCCGCCACTGGCAATAAGGCAGTCACCTACTTGCATATCTAACTAGGCCTGACCGTCTCTATTCCTAGGATTCTAACTTCTCAGGATAGGGTTAGCGACGTCCCTCAGGAGATAACAAATGCCTTCCTCGCCTTCTATCATGATTTATACTTTACTAGGGCCCACTACTCCGACTCTCAACTGGACGACTACTTGACCCAGACGGTGCTTCCCCGACTTCCTAACCAAGACCAGACGGAATTGGACGAACCTTTCTCTGTTGAGGAGCTCTCCCTGGCAATTTCGCAGCTCCCGACTCATAAGAAGAAAGAAGATGAAAGAAGATTTTAATAAAGGAATTGTCAAAGACCGTCTCCTGTCATTTTTACAATTTTTGTCACTTTTTTGGTGAAATGGTAGGGGTACATTTGTACCCCCTTACCATTTCACACAGGGGGGGGCCGGATCTGGGGGTCCCCTTGTTAAAGGGGGCTTCCAGATTGTGATAAGCCCCCCACCCGCAGACCCCCACAACCCATGGCCAGGGTTGTGGGGAAGAGGCACATCTAAGGCAGATGGCTGTGTCATCTAAGCCCCCATACACACGCGCGGATTATCCGAGGACCAGGTCGGTCGGATCCTGTCCGTCGTACTTTGTCCGATGTTGGTGTTGCGTACACACGGTCGGACAACGTTGTCGGAATTTCCGGTCTGCAAGAACGTCGTGACGTAAGTCATCTTCCACGAGACTAGAAAAGGGAAGTTCAGCACCACGTCAGGCACCCGTTGGGCTCCTTCTGCTGATCCCGTGTTTATCGCGAGTTAGTCGAAGTTTGGGGACTTACGATTCGCGCTTCTCAGTTTTCTGACTCAGATCGTTACTGCTCTTCAGTTTGTGCTTGTCGTGCGTATCTGTTTATTAGTGCGTGTAGTCAGTTCGCATTTGTTGGTCATTGCGGCCTATATCTTGATATAGGACGCTTTGATTTGCACTGCTTATTGTCTGCTCGTTTCTGGTATTCATTTCGTTCTTTCAGGCCTTGCTGTTTATCGGTGCTTTCTGTTTGTCCGTTCTGACCAGCCGACCGTTTGTGAGCGATGTTTCCCGTACGTACTCGTCGCCGAGTTCGTGCTGTACGCGGAATTGGTGTCGGGCTTTTAGCTTTGACCCAAGACCGGTCCATGAACAGAGTGACGAGGAGTATGTGGACCAAGAATTGGTTGCTTCAGCGTGATCAGTTCTCGCACATGCCTTTGCTTCGTGAGATCCGGGAGAATAATCCTGATGATTTCAGGAACTTTCTCCGGATGACGGACCCCGTGTTTCACCGTCTTTTGGCTTTGCTGACCCCTTTTATCAGCCGGCAGGATACCTGCATGAGACAAGCCATCACTCCGGAGCAGAGGCTTGTTGCTACGTTGAGGTACTTGGCGACAGGGAGAAGCCTTCAGGATTTGAAGTTCTCTTCAGGTATCTCTCCCCAGGCCCTGGGAATCATTATTCCAGAGACCTGTTCTGCCATCATCCAGGTCCTGCAGGAGGACTATATTAAGGTAACATTTCTCCTTTACTATTCCCTTCTATGTATGCTCTGTTTGCTAATGTCTTGTATTTTTGACCTCCTTCCCTAATTACCATGATTGCAATATGCTCTAATATGCTGTGCCCCTTTTCTCCTTCATGCATTTTTCCCTTCACTTACCTCCCCAGCATGCTCTTCTGGCCCAATAGACACCTATGGCCTAGTCACTTAAGCAATGTATTTTGTCTGCTGCATAGTATTGTTTTCCCCCAAACACCCCCTAAAATATGCACAAATGTTTGCTGTGTGTTTTACTTCATGTAGAGCCCCTTTTATTTTTTTATTTTTTGTGGGGGGGGGGCAAACTCATTAGGAACCCCCTCCCCCAACTGCTCTGTCAGATGGTACCAATCCTCTATCTGCTGGCTTTCACAGGGTCAATACACACTATATACCTACCTCTTTATAGTGGGCATCTTTAGTGATAAATTCAGCAAAGCATGTAGTGCAAGGGGCTGCCTCCATACTTTCCATTTCCTCTTTTTTTGTGTTCTTTCCCTCCTATTAGCTTGCTTGGTAATTTCATAATGTCACAATGTGCTTTCCTGTTTTTTGGGGGGGGGGGGGGTGGCCGGGGTTGAAATGTTATTTTATCTTTCCTGTGGGCTGCCAATAGTGTTAAGTACAGAGGGTCTGGCCAAACTAGCACACATTCTTGAGCCATTTGGCAATCAATGAAGTGCAGAGGGTTACCTGTCCAACCCCCCCCCCCCCCAAACCCTAGTTATTGCCAATGGCCCATCAGAAGTGGGGGTATTGATGGGGGGTGGGTAATCTGGGAAGGGGACCCTCTACTTTTCTGTGCAAATACTTTCCAGCCTAAAATGTTAAAGTATGCTCTTGTTCCAAGATGTTGATTGTCTAATCTGCTTGCAATGTTTATGTGCAAAGTGACTAATTTTTTTTTATTGTTTCACTCCACAGTTCCCTTCCACGCCACAGGAATGGCAGACTGTGGCCTCCCACTTTGCCAGCCGTTGGGACTTTCCTAACTGCGGAGGGGCAATTGATGGGAAACACGTCCGCATCGTCCCACCGCCCAACTCGGGGTCCTACTATTATAATTATAAGGGGTTTAATAGTGTAGTGATGTTGGCGGTGGTGTCGGCGACATACGAGTTTATGTATGTGGACGTGGGGATGAACGGCCGGATCTCGGATGGTGGTGCCATTGCGCACACGGAGTTCTACTGGCGTCTCCAAAGTGGCAGTCTGTGCTTGCCACCTCCAGAGGAGAATGCTGAAGGACTCCCCTTCGTCTTTGTCGCAGATGAAGTGTTTATGTTGACTCCCCATCTGATGAGGCCCTTCCCGATGAGGACCCTCACCCCAGACCAGAGGGTCTTCAACTACAGGCTGTCCAGAGCCCGAAGAGTGGTGGAGAACACCTTTGGCATCCTGGCCAGCCGCTTCCGCCTGTTCTTGACGGCTATTAACTTGGCGGAATACAAACTGAACCACTTAGTTCTTGCCTGTTGCATATTGCACAACTTTTTAAAACGACACAACAGCAACTACGTGGTGCCCGTTGGCCCAGATGTGGAGGGCCCTCCAAATGCTGACCTCACAGCCCTTCAAGTGGCACGTCCAGGCTTGCCCCCTCTAAATGCCTGCGCGGTCCGCAAGCAATATATGGACTACTTTGTGGGTAGGGGGGCCATTTCTCTGCCTGACGATGTGTGAGAGGCATTTTTTAATAAATCTCTTTTTTAAACCAACCTAGGATTTCTTGTCATTTCCGTATTATTGCTTATTTGACCTTGAAATTTTTTCCCTTTAGCTTCGACAGTGGGAATGCACTTTCTGGGCAAAAGGATGTAACAGTATCTTCTTCCCCAAAAAGATTCTTCTCATGTTGTGTGTTTGATACCTAATCTTTGGTCTAGAGAAGGTTTGTAGTGCATAACTGTCACCCAAAATACTCCATTTCCTCACCATGACAGAAATGTGTGTATTCACAAAAATGGTGTGCTACGTGTTTTCAAACAAATCACTGTGGGTGTCATTTACATAAGTCAAATCCACTATGCTCTACAAGTGCAGTGCAAAAGTGCCCTGGAAAAGAAATTTGCATTGCAAAGTGGACTTGCCTTTAGTAAATCACACCCATTGCCCCCCAAATCCTTTACATTTGACATACATAATGCTTTTTTGTTTTTAACTAAGGAAGCCACACATTTAGAAAATTAAAAAAGTTTACTTGCAACACATTCACAAGTGCGTTTACAAACTTCTTGCCAAAACTGACAAGATCTGTGTGATTTACAACATTGTTTACAAACATTCCGCATTTGGTAAAACCAGGCATGGAGCAAAACAGAACATAGGAACTCGGAAAGATCAACTTTCTAAAGTGAAGACAAGATCAGACATGACTATATGTTCAAAGTGTGTTTGATCTTGCCTTCATCACATGGGGGGGGGCACCCCTGGAAACTGGAAATTTAGAACATGCACACAATTTGGGTCGGAAAATGGTCATTAGATGGTAAAACACATGCCTAGAATCTTCAAAAGTGCCATTTTTCGCTCCCCTATGAGAAGGTACAAAAGGAAGATTTAGCACCACAATCTATTGAGGGCAGAAATAGGAAATGTCAAACATTGCTTGAAAGTGAGGGACAATATTTTTGTTGGGCCAGTTACAAATGACAACCACATGAATGGAGTCACTTTTTAAAGGTGCTAAACTTAGTAGCTTTTTGGTAGAAGTTTGTCTGATGGAGACCCCCCTCTAGTATCCACTGGAGCACATGTGTGGAAAAGCCTAATAAAAAGTGGGTTTGGGTGTCCCAGCACTAGTGCTCTAGAGTCCAGATGGGTAAACAGCTACTGGGTGACCTCTCCTTTACATTGAATAAATTGGCTTGACATTCTTGATGACATTTCTAGAGAGAACAAACTTCCTTTCCCCAAACAATTCACCAAACCTCGTATTATAAGTGGCCGAACGATCGAGGTTGAGTACGATCGAATGGACACCCACGAACATGACAGTGGCAGAAAGATCGAGGTTGAGTACGATCGAATGCACAGACGAACCTGAAAGTGGCCATTTTCGAATGTACAACTTTGTAAAAATACAAACACATGGAGCAGTATGCAAGCAAGAAATCAAACACACAACACAACTACTTACTTTTTTGAAGAACTCGCTTGATCTTTCTGTACTGATCGGCCTCCCTCAGTTTCAGGTCTGACCAGCGTTTCCTCAGTTGCTCCTTGGATCGTTGTAGCCCAAAATGATTGTACAGCCTCCTCACAACTTTAGACATGATCTTGGCCTTGCGGACATTGGGGTTGAGGTAAGGCCCATTCTTCCCATCATAGTCGCTCCTCTTTAATATGTCCACCATCTCCAACATTTCTCCAAATGACATATTGGAGGCCTTGAATTTCAGGCTCCGGGATCGGGACGTTTCTGCCTCCGGCCTTTCCTCGTCCTCCTCCTCGTTGCTGCAATATTTCGGGCGCATCTGCTGTGTCCCCGCCATGTGCTCTCCCCACTGCGCCGTAAAGAGAAGGGGTGGGGAATAGACTAGAAAGATCGTCAGGGGCGGGCGGAGTTTGACGCATGCGCACTGTATATAAAACGTCACACGCCTGTGTCGTAGCCACGATCTGTGAGACGAGGGGAGAGAAAGCTCACGCACAAGACGATCGATATAACGAAGGTACAATTTGACGTTGGTACATAACTAGCCTAGACTGATTAGACCTTGAGGCTTCTTTATGGAGAAGATTAGGAGAGTTAAGCCTGACATTATTTATAGTGTTTTGTGTGGTGTTGTAGAGATTATGCAGGGATTCAACGACGTGAGTTTTCTCCCCCTGTTCATTGAGAAATACAGGGAAATTCCCCCTTTATGGCATGCCAAACACCCCCATTACGGCAACAAACCAATGAGGTACGCAGCCCTGCTGGAACTTGTGGAATTTGTAAAGCCAAGGTTCCCCACGGCAACTGTTGGTGATTTAAGAAAGAAAATTGGCAGCCTGAGGAGTGCGTATATCAGGGAGCGCAAGAAGGTCCTGAAGTCCCAAGAATCTGGAGCTGCAGCAGATGAGGTCTATGCCCCCAAGCTCTGGTACTATGACAGTCTCCATTTTCTCAAAGACCAGACTGATGTCACGGAGCCACTCTCGCCTCCTCCTTCCACGCTTCCTTGCGCGCAGGCCACCCCTGATGAGGCTTCCGAGGAGCAACCTGGGCCTTCCAGTCTGGAAGAGGTGGAGGAGCCCAGCTTGAGCCAGGTATAGTAGTTTGGGAACCATTTTTGTGAAAAAGGAATGATGTTCACTGAATTCAGGATCCCCAATTGCTTAGTTCCTAACGTGTTTGACATATCAACTGACAGTAGTTTTGTAGACATTTGGGGCAAGAATCTAAACTGCAGGGCTGAGAATTGTATGGTTTTCGATTTGTAAACATTTTGCAACAGTCACTAGATGAAAATTGTGTGTGTTTGATGAACAAATAACTGAAACTATGTCCCTTTTTCATACACAGGAAGACCTCAGCCAGGAGGAGGCTGTGGAATGTGGCAGTCAGGAGGAGGAAGGGGTTAGTGGCAGCCAAGAGGTGGGTAGTGGCAGCCAAGAGGGGGGTAGGCCTCGGAGCCTGACTGACTCCCAAATCCCTCCCCTCCGCCTTCCCTACAAAAGGGCGAGAAGGGGGGGTGAGGCGGGAGAGTCAGCGCTCCGGATGATCAGAGAGGCTTCAGCCTCCCTACATGCCACACCCACCGACGAGGAGACCTTTGGCTCCGTGGTTGTCACGAAAATTATGGGTATGGAGGCGGGGCAACGCAACATGTGTGAGGGGGTCATCCTCAAGGTCCTAAATAAGGGTATGGCTGGGGAGATGACCCCACTCACACATGTTTGCCATAGTGACCATGCTCCGCCTCCTCCTCCTCCTCCTTCTGCCACCCCACCAGCAACACAGCCACAGCGTGGAAGGAAGTGTGGAAGAAAGACCTGAGAGTGACGACCTGGATTCAGTCTGGTCTGAGAGAAGATGGAGCCTCTCGTAGTACCAGAGCCTGGGGACCTAGATGGCATCTGCTGCCGTTCCGGATGTTTTGGACTTCAGGACCAGATAGCACTCCCCTTAAGATACGTACTCCTCAGGCCCCCAATTTTAGACGCTTCTAAAATGATGGTTGCCGTGGGGGTCCAAGGCTTTGCAAATTCCCCAAGTTTCTTCATCGCTGCGTTCCTCTTTGGTTTGTTGCTGAGACCTAAATAAAGGTATTTTTGATTTGAAAAAAACATTGCCTATTGTGTTTTACTTTTCTACAATGACAGTCAAATTTTAGTCAAACATTTGGGCCAAAATGTATTCAGCCACATGTCTTTAGTAAAAAAAATGCCAATAAGCGTATATTTATTGGTTTGCGCAAAAGTTATAGCGTCTACAAACTAGAGTACATTTTCTGGAATTTACACCGCTTTTAATTTATGACTGCCTATTTCATTTCTTGAGGTGCTAAAATGGCAGGGAAGTACAAAACCCCCCCCAAATGACCCCATTTTGGAAAGTAGACACCCCAAGCTATTTGCTGAGAGGCATGTTGAGCCCATTGAATATTTTTTTTTTTAGTCCCAAGTGATTGAATAAAGACAAAAATAAAAAAGATTTTTTTTTTTTTTCAAAAAGTTGTCACTAAATGATATATTGCTCACACATGCCATAGTTATATGTGGAATTGCACCCCAAAATACATTTTGCTGCTTCTCCTGAGTATGGGGATACCACATGTGTGGGACTTTTTGGGAGCCTAGCCGCGTACGGGGCCCCGAAACCCAAGCACCGCCTTCAGGATTTCTAAGGGTGCAAATTTTTGATTTCACTCCTCACTACCTATCACCGTTTCGAAGGCCATAAAATGCCAAAATAGCACAAAACCCCCCCAAATGACCCCATTTTGGAAAGTAGACACCCCAAGCTATTTGTTGAGAGGCATGGTGAGTATTTTACAGCTCTCATTTGTTTTTGAAAATGAAGAAAGTAAAGAAAAAAAAAATTTTTTTTCTTTTTTTCAATTTTCAAAACTTTGTGACAAAAAGCGAGATCTGCAAAATACTCACAATACCTCTCAGCAAATAGCTTGGGGTGTCTACTTTCCAAAATGGGGTCATTTTGGGGGGTTTTATGCCATCTGGGCATTCCATGGCCTCCGAAACTGTGATTGGCAGTGAGAAGTGAAATAAAAAAATTACACCCTTAGAAAGCCTGAAGGCGGTGATTGGTTTTTGGGGTTCCGTACGCAGCTAGGCTCCCAAAAAGTCCCACACATGTGGTATCCCCGTACTCAGGAGAAGCAACAGAATGTATTTTGGGGTGTATTTCCACATATGCCCATGACATGTTTGAGCAATATATCATTTAGTGACAACTTTTTGTAAAAAAATATATATATATATTTTTTTTTTCATTATTCAATCTCTTGGGACAAAAAAAAAAAATATTTAATGGGCTCAACATTGCTCTCATCAAATAGCTTGGGGTGTCTACTTTCCAAAATGGGGTCATTTGGGGGGGGTTTGAACTGTCCTGGCATTTTATGCACAACATTTAGAAGCCTATGTCACACGTCACCCACTCTTCTAACCACTTGAAGATAAAGCCCTTTCTGACACTTTTTGTTTACATGAAAACATATTTTTTTTTTTTTGCAAGAAAATTACGTTGAACCCCCAAACACTATATATAATGTTAAAGCAAAGGCCCTACAGATTAAAATGGTGGGTGTTGCATTTTTTTTTTCCACACAGTATTTGCGCAGCGATTTTTCAAACGCATTTTTTGTGGAAAAAATACACTTTTTTTTATTTTAATGCACTAAAACACACTATATTGCTCAAATTTTTGATGAAATAAAAAATATGATCTTAGGCCGAGTACATGGATACCAAACACGACATGCTTTAAAATTGCGCACAAACACGCAGTGGCGACAAACTACATACATTTTTAAAAGCCTTTAAAAGCCTTTACACGATACCACATTAGATTCACGGAGGAGGTCTACTGCTAAAATTACTGCCCTCGATCTGACCTTCGCGGTGATACCTCACATGCATGGTGCAATTGCTGTTTACATATGACGCCAGACCAACGCTTGTGTACGCCTTTGCGCAAGAGAAGGGGGGGCAGGGGTGCTTTTTTTTTTTTTTTTTGTTTTTTTTTTTATTTATTTAGCTTTTTTATTTTATTTTTAAACTGTTCCTTCCATTTTTTTTCTTTGTTATGATTTTTATTGTTATCTCAGGGAATGTAAATATCCCCTATGATAGCAATAGGCAGTGACAGGTACTCTTTTTTTGAAAAAATTGGGGTCTATTAGACCCTAGATCTTTCCTCTGCCCTCAAAGCATCTGACCACACCAAGATTGGTGTGATAAAATGCTTTCCCAATTTCCCAATGGCGCGGTTTATATCCGGGAGGGGGGACATTCCCTCCCACTGCTTGTAAAAGCAGTCTAGAGGCTAATTACCCGCTAGAATTGCTTTTACATGAAAGCCGATCACTGGCTGAAAAGAATGATACCAAGATGATACCTAAACCTGCAGGCATCATTCTGGTATAACCATTCAAAGTCCAGCAACATACTGGACATATATTGTAATCTTTTTTTTTTCATGCAGCCTCTTGGCTGAACGAAAAAAAGAGATTGATTGGTGGGTGTGCCCACCATTAGAATACCTCCCTTCATCCACCCACTTCTAATGATGGGCATACATGCACCATTTATATATGCCGATGCATGGGGGCATCCTCCCGCAAAAGTTATGCCGTGTACACACGGTCGGAATTTCGACCGTATGTACGTGGCATTAGGAGCCAATCGCTCCTCCCCCCCCCCCCCCCCTGCTGCCCCCATGCTTCGGCATATATGCTCTTTTTTTTAACTGTGGTGGTGAAATCACCTCCTACAGCGTTGGAGTCGCGGCTTTATGTATCGTGGGAGCAAACGCTGTTGCTGTCAAGATAAATAAATCCGCGTTGCAACTGAATGGCGCACCTGAAAACAAAAAAATGCTTAACACTAAAACACAGTAAACAAAATTACATACCTGAAAAGCAAGCATGATAAAACATAATAAAACATTGCAGAATAGAATGGAGTAAAAAAAGAGCAACAATAGAGAGAGAGAGAGAGAGAACAATAAAACGACAACTATTTTATTTTTTTTTATTTTTTTGAGATTCACAGGTAAAAAAGCTCCTGACTGAAGCGACTGAATCAAAACGCTACCACAAAAAAAATGTTAGCGATCGCAGGGATCAGGCCTGACTGCGAACGCTGCAGTTATGTGTGCTTAGTGTTTTGTAAGTGACAGTGATCGATCGATACTGCACTTGGGTGGGCTGGGCTGGGCGGAGGGGGAAAACGCAGGTGCTAGCAGGTATCTGGGCTGATCCCGCTAACAATGCGTTTTTTTTGGAACCCTAAACTGCTGGGACGCTAGTATAGATCTGATCAGATCAGATATTGATCTGTTCAGATACTGTGCCACTAAGGGAGGTGTATGCTTTGCGCGTGGGTGTTTGCGGTACTGGCACTAACCTGGGGCGACGCAGACCTTATTAGACCCTAAAACCTAATTGATATCACCCGCCGGGCGATCAGGGGGTTAAACCGTTATTGGGTAATAAATGGCGGGTGCCCTGACAGTATAAAAAACAAGCTAACTAACCAGCGTCACCCGTAACAGTAATACAAAAAAAAACTGGTTACCTAGCGACACTAATGCAGCGATCAGAAAAACGATCGCTTAGTGACACTGGCAAAAGGGGGTGAAAGGGTTAACTAGGGGCAATCAGGGGGTTAAAACCTTTATTAGGTAATATATGGGGGTACCTGACGCTATATAAAAACCTGACGGGGAACCTAAATAACTAACTGGCTGACCAGCGTCACCAGTGACATTTATACAGTGATCACTGGTGAAAGGGTTAACTCTAGGGGCAATCAGGGGGTTAAAACCTTTATTTAGGTTGTAATATGGGGGTACCTGACCTATAAACCTATTTATGAACCTATATAAACATGGCGGTAAAAAAAAAAAAAAAAACTGGTTACCTAGCGACACTAATGCAGCGATCAGAAAAACGATCGCTTAGTGACACTGGCAAAAGGGGGTGAAAGGGTTAACTAGGGGCAATCAGGGGGTTAAAACCTTTATAAGGTAATATATGGGGGTACCTGACGCTATATAAAAACCTGACGGGGAACCTAAATAACGAAATAACTAACTGGCTAACCAGCGTCACCAGTGACATTTATACAGTGATCACTGGTGAAAGGGTTAACTCTAGGGGCAATCAGGGGGTTAAAACCTTTATTTAGGTTGTAATATGGGGGTACCTGACCTATAAACCTATTTATGAACCTATATAAACATGGCGGTTAAAAAAAAAAAAAAAATGGTTACCTAGCGACACTAATGCAGCGATCAGAAAACCGATCGCTTAGTGACACTGGCAAAAGGGGGTGAAGGGGTTAACTAGGGGCAATCAGGGGGTTAAACCTTTATTAGGGGGGGGTAGGGGGCTACCTTGGACCTAAAACTAACTGCCCTGACAGTTATTACAGTCACACTGACACTAAATGCAGTGATCAGTAAATAAATGATCACTGCAATTAGTGACACTGTGACTGGGGGGGGAGGGGGTGATCTGGGGGGTGATCAGGGGGTGACAGGGGGGTGGAATATGTGCCTAACTGTACTGGTGTCAGTGTACTGTTGTGCACTAACCTTTACATGTTCACCGCTCGGCGTCTCCGGTCACATAGACCGGCGCACCGAGCGTGACATCACTTCCGCCTTCCTGTCTATACAATAGACAGGAAGGGGAAGCTTTTCATTGGCCAGGAGCGATCGCGAGGGGGTGGCCAGAAACCACTGGCCGTCCCCTCGTCCCGGATCGCTCCTGACACGATCCCGACCGTCCCCGCCGGCGGAGGGGGGTCCGATCGGACCCCCCAACCGCCGGAAGAATGTCACGTACAGGTACGTGATTCTGCCTGTACGTGCCATTCTGTTGACGTATATATACATGGGGCGGTCGGGAAGTGGTTAATAATGTTGTTTTGCTAAGTTGAGACACACAACCCCCCTCAAAAAAAAAAAAAAACATCTCCTTAAAATATGTATTCAAAAAAAAATAAAAATGAGAAATCATCCCAAAAATATAACAAAGATTCTTTTACGATTGAGTAAAAATAAACATGTAGTCTAGAAATCGTGAAAAGTAATAAAGAACTAAGTTTGTGAGAAGTGCGGGTGAATAGGAGCAGCTAAAGTCATTCTTCTTGCATTGTAAAGAAAAAGAGAATGCGCTGCATTAAAGACATTTTAACATTGCAGCGTGACGAATGTGCTGTGTCGATTAGGAAAGGTAGTTTTACCTGACCGAGCGCTTCCGTCACAGAATTTCTTCTGAGCATGCGTAGCACTTTGTCCGTCGGACTACGCTACACAAGATCGGATTTGGTGTGATCGGAACTTGTTGTCCAAAAATCTATCCAGCAGGAGATAGGACTTTGTCCGTCGGACAATCCGACGTACACTGTCCGATGGTGCCTACACACGGTCGGATTTTTCGACAACATTGTCCGATAGGACAGAATCCATGCGAAAATCCGACCGTGTGTATGGGGCTTAAGGCAGATGGCTGCCTTAGATGACACAACAGGCCAGAAGGGTAAAGGGTTTGATGTGATACTGCAATGCTGTACTAACAGCACGCACACACTAATCCCCAGAATCACAGCAGATAATGTCAGCAGTCAGCAGCACTGCAGAATGGATCACAGCAGATAATGTCACTGACACGCTGGAACACACTACATGTCGTAAGACTGCAATAAAAATATAAAAAAAAAAATTTAAAAAAGGGGTATCAGAGTAAAGGGGGCTGAATACAAATGCACGCCACACTTTACCGGTATTTATTTGTAAAAAAAAGTTTGAAAAACATTTATAATTTTCCTTCCACTTCACAAACATGTGCCACTTTGTGTTGGTCTATCACATAAAACCCCAATAAAAAATACATTTATGTTTTTGGTTGTAACATGACAAAATGTAGAAAATTTCAAGGGGTATGAATAATGAATGAATTTTGCAAGGCGCTGTATTTACTGTACTTATAAGTAAGCCTTACCTATAGGTAACAATCGTACAAGGGAGTTTACTCCCACTTTAACTGTGCTTCTATTTTCATAGTAGTGTGTTATACACACTGCATTTCTTCTCCATCCAACAGTGTCCCTCTTTATCAAGTTCCAAATTTGGGACATATGACAATAGTGACTTTAATGGAGTGACAATTGCAAGCAGGGTGACCTAGGAAATGTGTACAAATAATGTATGCCCTACCAACTAAAATGACATAGTGTAATGTAAAAAAAGGCAATCAGAGATCTGTCAACAATCTAAATTAATTAAAAATGTATATGATTGTATTAGACTACTGAACTCCTGGTTTTGCTTTTTTTCAGACCTTATTACTTAATACTTTGTTTAATTATTGTTCAACAGTTGAGCACTAGAGGGACCACTTTCCACATTTATGTGAAGAAGTTAATTGTAGTAAGGTGTACTGAAACAGCACTGACAGAAAAAAAAGGGCCACCACTACTCTCTGCCTGGTTGTTATGCTGCTCAAGTGACTTTATTACCCTCTCAATCACAAACCCGAAGCAGGTATGCAGATCAGGAGCACTGACCTCACTCTAACGTCAGTTTCTGCATGCATGCAGCAACCCAGGAAATACTGAAACTAAAGGTAGCTAGCTGCCCAACACTCACATAAGGAGGTCATCAAAAGCAATTTATGCATCTGTCTCAGCACAAGCTTTCTTGAAAGTGAAATTGTGCTTTGCTCAGTTTGTACAAAACAAAAGGTTCACTTAAATGTCTCCCTTCCCAATCTTCCTCCTTCTCTCAAAAAAAATCCTTTTATTGGGCCTACGACGCGCTTATGTTATCCGCCGTTCTCCAATGAGTCCCCTTTTTTTCCCCATCCTGGGTAATTTGCGTTTCACCCCAGGTCTCTGGGAGGGATCTTTCAGCTCACTGACGGAATTAGTGCCTTTGTGATATCAGGGACCTGGCCTACAATACAGGCCTTGACAGACATCAACGGCACCTTCTGTCTGTATTTTTGGGGAGCGGTGAAAATTCATCACCTCCTGCAAGGATTACTTTCCCCCAGTAGTTTCAGCCGTCGCCTATCTCCATTTGAAGAATGCTGTATCGAATCGGCTCACTCACCCACACTCTTTCAACGATGTACTCCCTACTTGTTTTATCTTCAGAGGACTTTCTTCTGCCCTCTTTAGCAAAATGGGAGTTGGACTTGGGTAGGACATTCTCGAAAGAGCTACAAACTAACATTATCCATCTTGCCTTAAAGTCCACATTTCAAGATTCTATCCCAGTGGTACCGTACCCCATCTCTTCTTCCTAAATATTTTCCAAACACCTCTGATAATGTAAAAGTGGAAAATACAGCGCAGTCCCTTCAAACATTGAACAGCAGCTAGCACAGCAAAAAACAATTGCAAGTGAATCATAACAAAATAAACACAAACAAACACCTCTGATAGATGTTGGCGATGCCATAAGGAGTGTGGGACGCTACTGCATATCTTCAGATCCTGCTCTGAACTGGGAAGTTTCTGGAAATAGGACAGGTAAATCTCCCAAATATTCACTGACTAGGAGGTCCCCGAAGACCCGGCCTTCTTCTTATTACACACCTCCAAAATACCCGCCAAATTTTACAAGAAATCCATACGACAACTACTCAATGCGGACAAATCGTGCATCCCTTTCACCTTGAAACAGATGCAACCTCTATCAATTGGTTTTTGGTTCAGGAAGGTAGAGGGGTTGAACCAGATGGAGAATCTGGTATTGACAGCTTGACAGAAACAAGAGGCCTATATGAAAACTTGGACTCTATGGAACATGTTTATCTACTCAGAGGAAGGGAAGGCTCTCATAGATGTGGTTCCCAATGGTTGATGAATCTAATGCATTTTGTCCCCTGCCACTGACCTGCCTTCCATATTACCCCTTCCCCCCCCCCCCCCCTATTTCTTTCTCTTCTTCCCGCTCTACTCTGCTCCCCTTTCGATTCTTGTTTTTCCTTTGCATATATAAACTAGGCAGTTTTCTGTGCCAGCAAAGAACAAAGAGAAGCACACCGCTCCAGGCAAAATCAGGTGTAGGATGGATCACAGCTGCAGACCTCGACTCACCACCGTGGAAGACGAACAAAACAAGGAATTGGTCGCACACTGGAACTTCAAATTATCTCTATGTCATCTTTATTGTCAAAAGGGTCAGACAGATACAGGCAATGGTAAATAGTATTCTGTGCCACAAGGGGTTCGCCTGGAGGCTGTCCCACTCTGGGATTGCTATTCGGGGTACATACATGACAGACAAGGTCATTGTCTATGGGGATCGCCCCCTGTAACCCTTTTTTCTAGGTCAGGACAACACTTCTGTTGATCTCTGATGTGCTTTTACTGTTTCATGGATTGCACTGGTCTCTGCCTTGTCTTTCCAGATACTAGTACATTGTATTGGTAAAATGTTACTGCCAGTCCTTTCATGTACTGTAGTTTATTTTCTGTTTACATTTGCACCTCTACTTGGAAATTGTCTTTCTTTTCTTAATTAAAAAAATGTAAACTTCACTGCATCACTGCTCTGTTCAGTCACTGGGAGCAATGCATATATTCACAGAGCTCTGTCATAAGTACTGCGTGCAGGGTGCCAGTTGTTGCACAGAACTCTGCCACAAGGCCTGGATATCGAATCCCAAGCACTGCATATATTCATACACCTCCGCTATAAGCCCTGGGTGTAGAATTCCATATATTTACAGACCACTGCCATATGCACTGGGTGTGGCATGCCTGGCACAGTGTAAGCCCTTGTTATAGAATGTATTAATTTGTTGCCTGTCAAACAATCTGTTAACTTATCCTTTGTAACTGATTACCCTGCTTTACTACACACATATTCTTTTCCTTGTTTTTAGGACACTGTGTTCTAACCATTTGCCATAGCTGCTATTTATAAATCATTTGTATCTCATTGTTACCTAGGCTGCTCCACTGAGAAAAATAGATATTGCAGCCCTTGCTGTAAATTGTCCCTTATGAGTTTCATCTGGCTGTCCTTAAAATGAGTGGCGTGCTGGCAGATGAGTAAAAAATTATATTTCAGAAATAAATCACATCCTTTTTAGTCTTTTCCAGCCACCGAAATATAAGCTTACATGGCATTTCATTTTTGCCAAACTATTACAGACAGCAGATCATTTTCAGTAGCTTAGAACTTATTAATTCACTTTGGACAGCTTACAATAAACCAGGATTATTATATTTTCTACAGCATAGGACATTTTTCTGAGATTTGATACACATGCTACACTACAGTTCAATAGTGAATAGCTTGCTTTCTAAATTTATCAATTAAAATGTTTGCTTTTCAATTCTATCTTTCTAAAAAAAAAATATAATCGGTTCAAGACCAATGTAAAAAGTAAAGAAGCGACTGGAATCCAGAATTTTCCCAGTGGGCAGTCTACAGTAATAAGTTTGTTGCATTCTGGTTGCTATAGGTTACTGCAGTTTGTACATGATCACAGTCATTTAAAGATTGCAGTCAAAAGTAGATTGTTGCTGATTACTTTAACCGTACAAATATGGACCATCGTATTTCGCCTTAATAAGACAATGCACTGGGCAAAAATAATCGTCACATAAAAATGGTCTGATTACATCTAAAGATAAAATATAATGTAGCTAAGCTAGGGTCCCACACCATCCCAAAATCCCCTGCTATGTTTCATTGTACAAGAGTTTGGGAATCTATGAACTGTAAACTTCACCTAACTACAACTAGAGGGATAGACAGAAGCCATTGCACAAAAACTACAAAAGCTTATTCAAGTTATACAGGTCCTGTAATGTGTTGCTTGAATATTCCAAGGATTAAGTAGCTATCCTATTTCCAAAATGATAAACCAAGGTATATAATAAATAGGAAAATATAAAACAAATATGATATATACAGTACAATAACGGATTAATGTATCAAATTTTGAATAAAGATTTGCACAGCAGGTCACAGGAGTGGAGAACTATGTGCACTCCTGTGACCCACATGAGAAGTAGGGTGAAAAGAGCTTTAGCCCTATGTCTCCTTTTAACAACTTTAACTAACATTAACTCTGATCTATATAGCAACATTTCAGTGGGGAGTGTGGGTCTGCTTTTGGCTGACAACTTGGTCAATGTCAGGTTCCATGTTTGTAAAATGCCAGTTGTAGCAGGTGATGCAAGTTTGCATCACTGCGTTTGGACCTGGTTGGAGATTTGAGATGTTTATTCAGAAAAAGGCTGCTCTTAAATATTCATGCTGTCAAACATGGCTACCATTTTGGGTGCATGCTCTTTGAGATTAGAATAAGTATTAGAAAGGAGGGTTGCATGGAAATCGGGCTGCTTGATTTGACTGTGTCTTTCAGAAAGTTGCAATTTATTAGTTTCGCAAACTCCATCTGATAAATTGGAGTGATCGATTAATGTCTGCAGCTAAAAGGTTCAGAAAAAAGTCTGAAACTCGCTTAGCAACACTTCCAATGGCCCCACACACTTTTCTCTTGGAATGCAGCTGCTAGTTTCTCAGCCAATAGCTTTTGAGCAGTAGGCAGATGTTTTTCTACTATACGTGTTTAATTGAAAACCCATTTTCACTTCAAAACTTAATGTAAATGCATATCGCTTCCTCTTTCCAATTCCAGGTGGATATTGAGTCTGTTGAGTAGCTTTGTTACACCTGTTAGAAAAGCAAAGTGCCATTACCATTCTGCATCTTTAAGCACTGGTATTTTTTTGTATTTTCAGAGCAGAAATGCAATGATCTCCACAAACAAATCATAAAAATGTAATACTCAGCCTAGTCAAGCCCCACATCATCCACCATCTGGCAAGACTTTCATAGGTATCCTCGCTCATTGTTCCCTTGTGGCTTTGTAGTACAGGAAGCTCCTCTGTGATTTCAAAGTGATTATTTGTTCCCTGAACAACTTGGTTAAATCAGAAGTTGTGCTGTGTTGAGAACATCACTTCTTTCATTAAGTGCCAATGAAAAAAAAAAAGCACATTTTTGTATTTATCATGAAAATGCAGATGTGAATTGGCCCCTGTTTCTTCAATTCTCCTTTGGGCACCTATCTCATCAACCGCAAGGAGGCGTTCTTTCATAAATGTTATCCTCTTGGAACGGCCTACCTCTGCTCGCTATTAGCTTGGCTACAAAAAATAAAAAACTGTCTCAAATTAATGAAATATTAAGTTGCTAGGTTGTAAATCTGTTTTTAATTTTTTTAATTTTGTGTGACCTTAATTGTCCTGCCAAACATTTGTATTTGTCTTCATGGTGTTGACGAAAATTGTATTCCTTGAACACAGCCATCAACTTCTGCCATATAAGACTAATAACTAGTAATAATTGTAGGTCCAATGTTGGTTGAATATCCTGCACTCAGAGTAAATTTTTCTTTTCTTTGACATGATACCAAGTAAGTTCTAACATGGTTTTGCAGAAAGGGAGCCAGGATATATTAGAAAGGTTTTGCCAGCATTATCCTAATATCTAAATTTTGCAATCAAGATAAAATCTAAAAGTTTCAGGGAGGTCTCTATTAAAGCTAATCATAACCTAAATACAAAAAAATAAGATACTGTATAACAGTGCGCTAGTCCTTACATTAGGTGGCTGTATTAGTTTTGTTTTTGCAGGTAAGTTTTCCTTTCTTTTCTCCAGGGTGGCTATGCTCATTCCTCCACTGTATCTATGGAAGGTTGGACTTCAAATATATCTTCCTTTCTTCGTGATGTTTACCCCTAACGCAAATGGCCAGACACTATAGCTAGCTTTTGTGTTTTTCACTTATAGCAGCCCCCTTTCTTATAAGGCAAGCAGGCCTACCGGTACTCGGTTGCCCCCCCAGGACATATACACAATGCTATAGTGCCTGGCTTACAGGCCTGAGAATTGCACAAACTGGCTGTGGGATCACTAAGGGGTGCAGGTATGCATATGGGCAAAAAAAGAATCAAATGTTTTCCATTGATTTAAAGCACAAAATACAGCATTTGACCACTAGATGACGCTAAGTATACTTTACTATGATACTTAATGTCATCTAGTGGCCAAATACAGTATTTTCTATTTTAAAAACAATTAAAGCACAGGAAATAGCCTAATAACAGTATTTGTTTGCCCGTATTTTAGAGCTGCACGATTAATCGTTAAAAAATCACGATCTCGATTCACCCCCCCTGACGATCTCTCCTGCTGAGAGTAGGTGATTCTTTCATATAAAAAAATTATTTCATATAAACAAGTGGAGAGATTATCTGCTTAAAGTCCATTCACACAGGGGCAACTTTGAATCCGACTTGAAGTCGCCCCAAGTCGCGCAACAAAATCAATCAATGTAAGGGAATGAGAGCCGTCCCCCTCTGCACACTACTGAAGTCGCTCTGACTTCAGAAAAGGTTCCTGTACTACTTCAATCCGACTTCTAGGCGACTTGTACCCATTGATTTCAATGGAAGTTGCCTCCAAGTTGGATCTCCTGTCTTAACTGAAGCAACTTTCCAACTTGAAACATTGTAACTAAAGTCTCATACACACGATCGGACCGTGGACCAACTTTCCTGTGGATTTTTGTCCAAAGGGCGTTGGCCCCAAGTTGGTATTGCATACACACGGCAGGACTTTTTTCAGCCAACTTTCACCAAATCACTTGGTTTTTCTGCTCTTTACCGCCACCTTTGGTCAACTTCTGTATTGTTGTCTGATCTTTTGCATTGGTTCTGCATTGGTTTGTACAAAAGTCCGTTGGTTTTGTGTACACACGGTCGGACTTTGGTCCATCGGACTTTTGTTGGCAGAAAGTTGGTCCGTTCGCACAGCCAACAAAAGTCCGATGAAACCTGGAAAAAGGGGCGTGGCCTAGGCATGGCGGCGTAAAGACGCATTTCCCCAGGGTTCCCGGCCAGTGAATCCCAAGCGGCACAATACCCCACATTACCGGCACTTACCGGCACCGATCTGTCTCCCAAGACCTCCGAGGAACTTCAAGAGCCAGCCGCCCGCTCCGGAGCCCGTCATGGACCGCTACCTCCGCTCTCTGCAGCCGGCGGCCTCCACACCAGCAACCGCCAAGATGGCGCCGGCCCGCCATACAACCCACACAGCGGAGGTACACAGCGCAGCTGAGCCTTCCCCTCAGACGGCGGACGATCACACCATGCCGCCCTTCTCACCACCCAGCGACCTCTCACCCTGTCTTCCCAGATCGCTGGCAGCCTCACCTGATAGAGATGGCAGCCTGCACCCAGCTTCACCCTCAGCTCTCATCCCACCCAGCGCTCTGTATTACAGCCCAGAAGCGATGGAGG
This sequence comes from Lithobates sylvaticus, assembly GCA_028564925.1. Classification (NCBI taxonomy): domain Eukaryota; kingdom Metazoa; phylum Chordata; class Amphibia; order Anura; family Ranidae; genus Lithobates; species Lithobates sylvaticus. Next base: position 499,275,060 of record CM053026.1, read on the forward strand.
AACAGAGGCATCTTCCCACACATCCGAGCACAGTGAGTACTCTCTACAGCACACAGCAATCACAGGTTATCCCTCTCCATGCATCCTCTGAACAAAGACTGTGGGATTTCCTGCAGCAATTACCCACCAGATCTGACCTGGAGTCAATTGTTCAGAGAATGGAGACAGCCATGAAGAGTGAGATACAATCCATCAGGCAGGATACAGCTGTCCTGGACTCCCGCATTACTGTTGTAGAGCAAGAACAGGTTAAACAATCACAATCTGTGCAAGCACTGCAGACTTCTCAATCCGAACTGACTGACTAGATCATTCAGCTGCACCTTCTCCAAGACGACCTGGAGAATCGCAGCCGCAGGCAGAACATCAGGCTGAGGGGAATGCCCGAAAGCGTGCCAAATACAGAATTAGGCGCGACAGTGGTTAATGTTTTTAACCGCTACCTGGACCGCCCTCCAGACTCTGAGATCATCATCGACAGAGTACATAGAACCCTGGGCCCACGGTCAGAGGCATCCGACAGACCCAGGGATGTCCTATGCTGCTTGCACTCCTTCACCCTCAAGGAAGCTATATTACAGCAGGCCTGGCGGGTGGGAGTCTTGGAATTTGATGGCGCAGCAGTTCACCTCCTACCAGATGTTTCCAGAAAAACCCTCCTCATGAGACGATCGCTCAAGCCTCTGCTAGATGGTCTTGGGGAGAAAGGTCTCACATACAAGTGGGGCCACCCATTCCACCTCATAGTCCGCAAAGGCCCAGATACCTTTTCTCTGCGACATCCTTCAGAGCTTCCAGACCTGTTCTCCTTTGCCAACATGGATCCGATACCAGTACCCAACTGGCTGCTGACCGTAATCGCCAAAGAACCGACGCATCAAGCCCCCTCAGGTAGACCACAAAGGGCCCACTAGAGCCGACGCGGCCGGGGGAACCACTCTCAAGCTAGAAGAGGGAGGAACTCCGACTCACAACCACTGAATAATGAGGAAGCGGCGGGATGATTTTACATGCCCAAATCACAAACACGTATGCAGTGCAGTATTCCTTTTTCTTCATGTTTCCCAAGTTGCAGTTTGAGTATAGCTCTTTTATTGTCATTCACGGGATGGACGCCGATAACAATATATGCAAGTCCAGTGTACTACTCAGCCCACCCTGGTCCAAGGGTGAATGAAGGCCTCATTGACCCCGCATAACCGAGGGCATACCTCTAACCCCTCCCCCCCCTGATATATTTTTTTTATTTTTTATTTTTATTTATTTTTTTTTTTTTTTATTATTTTTTTTTTTTGTGCCTTCCGCAACTACCGCACACAGACAAACGAGGAGACTGCGGCACCTGGTTGGTGGTATTGTGGTCACTCAACATAATAGCTCTTGCCATAGAGACTCGATGTAATGTTATACTACCCCCTATGTTGATGCATACGCAGATATATATTTGCTTAGGGGTTTTTGTATGTACCAGCGAGGTCGTGTTTGTATGTATTTCTGTGTGCAAATGTTAAGATGCGCCTGCTCACCTAACTATTACCTTGATATTTACAGGTTTCTACAACTGGGTTACAGGGTTTTTCTCCTTTTTTTTTTTTTCTCTTTTTTTTTTTTAATTTTTTTTTTTTTTCGTTCCACTTTCCCCAGCCGGGTTTTAACAAGAGTGCCTTAACGGCAAGATTACATAGGCTGTGGGGGTCCACGTGGCCGGGGCCCGGAAATTAGCTGTGCCTTACCACTTCTCTCACTAGGCACACTCTGCCCTGGTGGCAGTAGTTTTTCTCTACGGAGCTAACCTTTTTTGATCTCTATATCTCTCCTTATCCTACTTCTCTCTCTCTCTCTCGCATCTTCTCTCTCCCCCCTTCTTTTTTTTTTTTTTTTTTTTTTCCCTTTCTCCCTCTCTCTCTCTCTTCCTACCACTCTCCCCCTCCCTCTCCATCCCCCACCCCCCCTTCCCTTGTACCCCGGGAGCCGTCATAGGTGGACACAGTCTCAGGCAATATGTCTGTCAAGATCCTTTCTTGGAATGTTAAGGGGTTGAATTCCCCAGAGAAACGCACCAGTTGTCTTGCCGAGCTCTGGAGACAAAGAGCCCACATTGCACTTCTCCAAGAGACTCACTTTAGGGCAGACAAGGTGCCTAAACTGACAAACAAACATTTTTCAACGGCATACCATAGCCCGTCATTATCCTCTAAATCTAAAGGGACTAGTATACTCATCTCGAAGTCCCTCCACTGGCAATTCCTCGATGAGTGTCGCGACCAAGAGGGAAGATTTCTGCTCATAAAGGGAAAGATTTGATCTCAGACCTTCACTCTTGCGAACATCTACCTCCCGAACTCCAATCCGCTCCCCACTCTCGAGGCTTTCCTTTCCACCCTCGACGCATTCCTTGAAGGAACATTGGTTCTGGGGGGGATTTCAACCTAACACTAGACCCTCATAAGGACTCCTCCTCGAACCTGTCGTCACTCCCTAGGGGCACCCGACTACGCCTAAAAGATCTTTAACACTCGCATCAACTAGTTGATATCTGGAGAATAGTCCACCCACAAGAGCGGGACTATACCTTCTATTCTACCGTCCATGGGTCCTACTCCAGAATCGACCTTTTCTTCCTAAAACACTCAGCCCTCCCTATTGTCTCCAAGGCGGATATAGGTCACATTGCACTGTCCGACCATGCCCCGATTCTGTTGGAGCTGGCTATTACGCAAGCACCCCCCAGAACAACCACGTGGCGACTTAACGAGGCGCTCCTAAAAGACCAAGATATTGTAGCAGACGTCCTCAGGGAACTTAAGTCATATCTTGCAGTTAATATAGACTCAGTCGACAACCCAGCCACTGTGTGGTCAGCGCATAAGTGCTTCATTAGAGGCATTCTAATTAAACACGGACATGCGGCCAAACAACGTCGCGCCAAAACCTTATCTGACCTTTTAACGCAACTCCATACTCTGGAACGCCAACATAAGAACCGGCCAAACAATGCCACCGAAACGGAACTGCTCCGTCTTCGGGAAGCTATACGAGACCACTCTATGTACGAGGCGAAGCATATACTACTGAAGGCCCGCCACTCTTTTTACGAGTACGGCGACAAATGTGGTCGATTACTGGCCAACGCCTTACGCGCAAAGCGCTCTCGAACATATATACCCGCACTTCTCTCGCCATCAGGCTCCAGAGTTCACTCATCTCCGGAACTTGCAGATACCTTCCGAGCTTTTTACTCCAAATTGTATAATTTAGATCCAACTTCCTCCCCACAGCTGCTACCCCGAAAGGTTCAGGATATCCGTAATTACCTCCATGAAGTTGACCTTCCTAGGCTGACGGCAGAGGAGCGTGCGGCCCTGTCCGAACCTATTAACAAAGAGGAATTTGCAGCCGCAATAGCAGACACACAGCCCGGTAAAGCCCCCGGACCGGACGGTTTTACCCTCCCCTATTACAAAATGTTCCAGGACACGCTGGCCTCATCCTTCTTAGCAGCCTTTAATGCTGCGACCGACGGACACAATCTCCCTGCAGATATGCTGCGCACCTCAATATCCGTGATCCCTAAACCGGGCAAGGACCCCCTACTATGTGCCAGCTATAGGCCCATTTCCCTTCTGAATTGTGACATGAAACTATTCACAAAAATCCTTGCCTCTAGGATGAATGCTTTATTGCCACGTCTAATTGGAATAGATCAAGTCGGTTTCATCCAAACGAGAGAGGCCAGGGATAACACCACCAGGACATTGAATATCATAGACAAAGCGAAGCGTTCCCGAATACCCTTGCTACTCCTTTCCACGGATGCCGAGAAGGCTTTTGACAGGGTGGACTGGTCTTTTTTACGGGAGACACTTAAACATGTAGGTATGCCAGACCCTATCCTGTCGTGGATCTCAGCCATTTATGATAATCCCACTGCCACTGTACGCGTAAACGGTTGCGACTCCAGCCCTTTCTTTATCGTGAACGGCACCAGACAGGGATGTCCGCTGTCCCCGATACTGTTCGTTCTCTCCCTGGAACCCTTTCTACAGCATATCAGAGGTAATCAGTCCATAAGAGGCATTCAATCGGGTCATTGTCAACACAAAGTAGCAGCATATGCTGATGACCTTTTATTCTACATCACAGAACCCCTCACCTCTCTTCCCTCCCTGTTACAGGAGCTGAAGCGCTACGGTTCCCTGTCTAATTTCAAGGTTAACCTACAGAAATCAGAGGCCTTAAGTGTTTCCCTGTCAGACTCGACCATTTCCAACTTACGCCCCTTCTTCCCATTTAAATGGGCTACACGCTCAATACAATACCTGGGAACGAAAATCCCTGCCAAATTACAAGACATCGTCACCCTGAACTTTCAGCCCCTTCTATCTACGCTCGCTGCTGACCTTGAGAGGTGGAACTCTCTGGCCCTTTCCTGGTTCGGCCGTTGCAATATACTCAAGATGAATGCAATGCCCAGACTCTTGTACCTATTGCAGGCACTGCCCGTCAAGATACCTCAGACATTCTTCCACGCCGTCCGTTCAATATTTACCAAATTCATCTGGCGCGGAAAACATCCACGTCTTGGCAGAACACTCTGTAGCGCTACCCCCAGTTAAGAGAGCCGCTGGTTTGTTTTGGGTCCCTGAGTACAGCTCCACCAACCCCCGGCAATTTGCTCTACCCGCTCTGGCACAGTTAGTCAAGAGGTATGAATCTATGCGCATATAAACATCACTTATACTCTAAGTGTAATGGGTATGAACTCACAAGCAGACTGCTGAAATAAGAATAACTGGCTCTACTTTGTCAGTAAGGAAAAGAAATAGTAACATGCATTTAAACATTTGACTTACAATACTTTAGCAGGTCCCTGCAATATGCACTTAAACATGTACACATATATGTATCAACTAGCAATGGGGAAAACGGAGCGCCAAGTGTGGCGACCGCATGCTATGCACCCCTGAGGTGCAATAAATCTATCTGCGCCTACCTAATGGACCAGGCCTGATCCCTAGTAATAGAGCTCAGTCCTTGTACTAGTACAGTGTTCTTCACCGGCAATGAATCTGTAGAGGTGGTGCACATGTAGCTTTAAATGGTGTCTTTGTAATCCACAGAAAGTAACATTGCTGCTCTGAGGTAAATTGCGCCTAGGCAGTTCAATAGGCATAAAACGTGTGTATCAATGCAGGATGAGCCTTCCGGCTCTCTCACCAATCCTGGGGTACCGTCCTCCGCTCCGGTCCCTCTAATGGCGGCTCTGGTCTCCTCAGTCACAGCCCCTGCGCTCCGGTCCTCTGCTCCGACCGACCGACTGTAGGGATGAGTCTCCGCTCCGCTGCTGCTGACTCTGAGGGATGAGAGTCTCACTCCATCTGCTGCAAGGCCCAGGCTTCAGGCCTTCAGCTCCGGTCCGCACAGGTGTCTCCGCTGGCTGCCGTCTCCGCGTCACAAGCTCAGTCATGAGAGGGAGACCAGTCAGGTGACGCCTCAGAAGAGGAAGTGTCCCAAGAGGAAGAGGCGGTCCCCGCTCTTCCTTTTTATAACCTCCCCCAGCAGCCTCTCGGGCGGAAACAAGCAGCCCGGGAGCCTGGGGGATTATGGGGGATGTAGTCTCTTCCCCTAAAAGGGGTACGACCCCGCTACACACTCCCCCCACTTTGAATCTTTGGTCCCCAAAGACATTGTTCAAACTACAAGCTTTCTCAGGAACAACACTTTCACATAATTTGGACAGGGGAGCTTCCCACCAATTGGCATAAGATGGGGAGCTGTCCTGTCTACAGGTCACTTCAGTGTGGGCGACCTGTTTAACTGTGCCAGAGAGTGAGCTGGGGTTGCCCTCCACCAAATGAACAGTGGATGGGTCAGGGCGTTCAGCACTTCTCCTTGCTGTAGTAACAGAGTCCTCTGAACTTTCTCCCATCTTGGGGTAAGTTAACTTCTTGGGAGGCTTCACACTTCTGCGAGCTCTCTGCTCTCTTGGAACTTCTTCAGGAACACATTCTGGCAACATCTCTAGTTCTGGAATATCTACTTCTTCTTCTGAGTAGAGACCAGGGATATCTTCCCAGCACTCAGGCACATCACTGAATGGCACAAACTCTGTGGCTTCTGGGTTCAATGTTCCATCTTCCACCCCTTCAGTAGGTGGAAGATCTATGGCAGAATTTCCTGGGGTTGAGGAAGGCCATAGCCATTCAAGTTCTCCTCTTTCTTCTTCTGGTTGGGGGTCCTGTCCACCCCTAGCTTGGGATGTCTGGGACCTAGTGTTAGGCCTGGGGGTATCCAGAATGGAAACAGATTCAGGTAAGTCTCTCGCTGGAGGTATTCTGACTGCTTCAGTGAGTGGAAGCAAGTGATTCCTATGCCAGGTCTTCAAAGGCCCCACTCTTCCTTCTGGCTTCAACTTGTAGACAGGCAATCCTGGTAGCTTTCTACAGATGATATATGGCTCTGATCTCCATCTATCAGCAATCTTGTGTTTTCCAGGGATCCCTAGATTTCGTAACAGTACACGGTCCCCAGGCTGTAGGTCCTGTACTCTAACTTTCAAATCAAAGTTCCTCTTATTTCGGGCCCCCCTCTGGTCGGAGGCCGCTTGAGCTTTCTCATAAGCTATCTTCAGACTGCGCCTCAGTCTGTCCACATATCCTTTGTGGGAGGCAGCAGAGGCATGGTCCAAGGATATGCCGAAGGCCAAATCCACTGGCAATCTTGCTTCTCTCCCAAACATAAGTCGGTAAGGGGAGAAACCTGTCACATCACTTGTGGTGCAATTGTAAGCATGCACTAGAGCTGAAATGTGTTGACTCCAATGTTGCTTCTTCTCTGTTTCCAAAGTTCCCAACATGTTCAATAGTGTCCTGTTGAACCTTTCAGGCTGGGCATCACCTTGAGGGTGATACGGTGTGGTTCTAGTCTTCTCTACTCCCAGAGAATCTAGTAGTTTCCTGATCAGGCGACTCTCAAAGTCCCTTCCTTGGTCTGAATGGATTCTCTGTGGCAGTCCATAGTGAACAAAGTACTTCTCCAATAGTACCTTGGCTACTGTAGAGGCCTTCTGGTCCTTGGTTGGGAAAGCCTGAGCATAACGGGTGAAATGGTCGGTTACCACCAGAACATTTCCCAATCCACTCAAATCGGGTTCGAGGCAGAGAAAATCAATGCATACCAGATCCATTGGGCCTTGACTCTGTAGGTGGCCCATTGGGGCAGCTTGATGGGGTAAAGTCTTTCTCTGAATGCATCTTGCACAGGAATGGCAATACTCCTCCACTTCGGCCCTCATGCAGGGCCAGTAAAACCGGTCTCTGATAAGTTGGAAGGTTCTCTCTGCTCCCAAGTGACCATGCTGGTCATGTAGGGCAATCAGCACAGTCTCTCGATGCTTCTCTGGGAGAAACAACTGCCACTTGTCTTCTGGGCCATCAGAGGGGCCCCTTCGGTAGACTACCCCCTGATGCACCTGTAACTTGTCCAACTCTCTCCTCAGTAGACGAGCTTCTTTAGAAGGGTGAAGGCGAAGTCCCTCTGGACTCTGGTCTTCCAGGGCTTCCAGGACCAATCTCCCCATGGGATCTTCCAATTGGTCACACCTCAGCTCCTTCTTGGACAGCTTCGGCAGGCACTCCTCTGCCAGTTGAGTTACCCCACAGTAACACTTTGGGACTCCCACTGTGGTAACTCCTACCTCTTCAGCTCTGGATCCTCCTCTGGCTTGGAGTTCAGCCCCCTGACAAAGGGCTCGCACTCCATCTGGTGCCACTTGGGTCCAGTCTTCCCAATCATCAGCTATGACATGAGATCTTCGGGACAGGGCATCTGCATCCCTATTCCCAGCCCCTGGCCTGTACTTGAGACTGAAATTGAATCCAGACAACGCCGCCAACCATCTGTGTCCAGTTGCATCCAGCTTGGCGGTGGTGAATAGATAGGTCAAGGGGTTGTTATCTGTCTTTACAGTAAACTCGGCCCCATACAGATAGTCTCTCAGTTTGTCAACAACTGCCCATTTGAGGGCCAAGAACTCCAACTTGTGGGTGGGATAGTTCTTCTCGGAGGGGGTCAGGCTCCGGCTCACATAGGCCACTGGTCGTAGCTGGTCTTCATACTTCTGGTAGAGTACTCCACCTAGGCCCTCATGGCTGGCATCAACATGTAGCTCATAGGGTCTAGTGGGATCAGCATAGGCCAAAACTGGGGCTGTGGTGAGACTTCTCTTCAAGGTTCTGAAAGCCTCTTCACACCTTGAGTTCCATTGGTCTTGGACCGACTCACGGGACCTCCTAGGCCCCAATCCATCTTCCTCTCCTTCTGTCTTGAGCAGCTCGTTGAGGGGTTTGGCAATGCGGGCAAACCCATCCACAAACCTGCGGTAGTAGGAGCAGAACCCCAAGAAAGACCGAAGTTCTGTAACTGTTGTGGGCCTTGGCCACGAAGTAACTGCCTCCAACTTCTCAGGGTCTGTAGCCACTCCTTTTTCAGACACTATGTGTCCCAGATAGTTCACAGAAGACTGATAGAACCGACACTTCTCTGGAGAAAGTTTAAGTCCCTCTTCACTGAGCCTCTTCAGTACTTTCTCCAATCTGGCTTCATGTTCTTCCAAAGTCTTTCCAAAGACAATGACATCGTCCAGATACACAAGGACTTCTATGAGGTTCATGTCTCCAACAGTCCTTTCCATTAGGCGTTGAAACGTAGCAGGAGCTCCAGATAGGCCCTGGGGCATCCTGTTGAACTCAAAGAATCCTACTGGGGTTATGAAGGCAGTCTTTTCTCTGTCCTCTGGATGCATGGGGATCTGGTAATACCCACTCTTGAGGTCCATCACACTGAACCACTTAGCTCCAGATAAACTCTGCAAGGCATCTTCTATCCTTGGCGTGGTGTACTGGTCAGGAATGGTCCTCCTGTTGAGAGTTCTGTAGTCAATGCAGAGTCTCAATGACCCATTCTTCTTCCTGACTACCACTATTGGGGAGGCATAGGGGCTTCTGGACTCCCGAATCACTCCCGTCTTCTTCAGCTCCGCAAGCTGCTCCCTCAGATCCTCCAGATCTGCTAGCGGGACTCGCCTCACTCTCTCTCTGAATGGCTTGTCCTCTTGCATGCGGATTCGGTGGGTGGCACTCCTCGCACACCCCACATCAAACTCATCTTTAGAGAAAATCTTCTCCCATCTGGTCAGCTGGGCCTTGGCTCTCTCTTTCCAAGCTCCAGGTAGGTTTGGGTTTTCCATGGAGAGTTTCTTCCAAACATCTTCTCCTTCACCCGTCCCCTTCACTTCTGACCAGCCAACTGGGACAGCAGGACTCACCTGTCCCAGAAGCATCCTGGCAGGGATCTCCACAGGCCGTTCCGTGGGGTTCCTCACACTGACAGGGACTCTTCCCCTTGCCTTCTTCAGGTCCTTCAATGAGATCACTTCTGGTATCACTTCCAGGCCTGAGTGACCCTCCATTGGGTCAGGTTCCAACATTACAAAAGGGCCAGGCTGCTCCCAAGTAAGTTTCACCGTGGCTCTCATGCAGGTCACTTCTCCAGGCTGTAACACTGCTCCTTCTCTTCCAAGCCTCCATACCCTTCCTATCCCCTCACTTGGGGTCTTCTGCTCTAGGACCAACCGCTGATAGGCTGCCTTCAGCATGGGATGGATCTTGGGAGTTGAAAGATTCTCTTTCTTCACCAGGGGGGTCAGAAGCCTTCTGACTAGGTCCGTGTTTGTCCCTATAATCAGGGACGTCTTGCTGGTTCCTGGTGGGCGGGGACACACCACTGCTAAGGTGTCAAACACTTCAGACTTCCCAGCTACGGATGGGTCAAACGTCAACCGTATGGGTAGGTAGCCATCATAGGGGAAACTCTGGGTTCCCAATCCCCTTATCTCCAACTCTTCTATCTTCTGTATTGGCAGATGACTCAGGTATTCGTCATAGAAGTCCCTGTACAATAGGGTCACTTGTGCTCCAGTGTCTAGGAGGGCCTTTGTGTACACTCCTTCCACCTGGATAGGTACAGTTGGGGATGGACCAACTAGCTCTTCTGGGTAGGGCCGAGTTGATGCTGTCCTCTTCTGTGGACTCTTTTCTTTACCAGCACTGGATTTGCGCTCGATCCTTTCTTGAGCCTGGTATGCATTAATTTTCTCCCTCTTAGTGGGAGTGTGAACCCGTTGAGGGACATTGTTATCTCTCACTTTGAAGAGTTCACGTTTAGGAGTGCTGTGTCTCTTCGGAGGGGTCTTGCCCCCTTTCTCTGGAGTGCACCTTGGTTGAGGATCCCTGGGCCCCTTTTTAGGGGTTTGATCTCCTCGCTTTCTCTTCCTGTTGTGCTTCTTGGAGCTCACTGAAGGTGATGGGCACCCGGTTGACTCCTTCACCGGGGCCCTTTGGCGTTTCCCGCCGGCTGGCGGCTTTCTGTTTTCTTCTTCTTGGGACTGGAACATACAGCTGCAATATGGCCAATTCCTCCACAATTAAAACAGATCATCTCCCCATAGTCAGGTGGGGATGCTGGTGCTGAAACAGCTGGAAACAATTCCCTCCTGCTTGTTTCTTTCTTGGGACTGGGCGTCTCTTTCGCCACTAGAGACGTCAATATCTCCATCATCTGGGACATCTGCAACTTCAGGGCATCTACCTCTGTCTCTCTTTCAGGGGTTAAGGCCGACCTGACCGTGGCCACTGGAAGTTTTGTAGACCCCATCACCTGCTTCTCCCTTTTCTCTTCCAACATGGCCTCTTCTTCTCTGACCATTCGGATGAGATCAGGGTAGTCCAGGCTCTTCCCATCCTGCCGGGTGCGTAGTACTAGTGCGACAGGGTCTAGGGGTTGGGCTCCCCTCATCACCTGCTGGGCACGGGCTTCATCTACCTTCCCTGGATCTATCCCCTTCTTCAGGATAATCCTGTGCAGGATCTTGTCTATGCGTCCCATGTACTCTGACAGCTTCTCCCCTGTCTTCTGGTAACAGTGTTCCAGTTGATAGGTAAGTTCTGTGACTTTTTCTGTCCCACCAAACACACTTTCCAAGATGTCTATGTAGTCCTGGGCAGTGCAATCCTTCTTACTCGTCTTCAGATTGCGTATGGCCTCTAAAGCAGGTCCTTTTAGGCTCTCAACAATCCTTTGTTTCTTTCTGCCTTCTGAGACCTCCCATTCTTCTAGGGCCTGCGTGGCACCATCTAACCACTCTTCAAATCCCTCTTCCCCCGAGGGTAGAGGTGTCCTCCCTGAAAACATCCGGAGTTTCCTGTATCCCGACATTGGGTAATCCCCGGGGTCTCTTCTGCACTGAGTCACAATCTCCCCTAGGACAGCACACAGTTCTGCACTAAGAGTAGTCTGTGCGGGTGCGGGACTTTCCGCGCCCTTCTGCTCTTCCTTCTTTGGGGATAGAATGGCTTTCATAGGAGAACCTTCTCCCTTGCGCGGCAGCGCATGCAGCACTTGATAGGCCTGACCATTCGGTGCCTGTATGCTTTGGCTCCTGAACTGCTCTGGAGTCTCTTCCTTCCATTCTATTAAGGCGTATGTGTACCCAGCATCATTTCTCATGTCCATTATCCATGACTTCTGGCATGGGGATAATGACATTATGAGCTGCTTGACTGCCTCTCTCTGCCACATCCCTGGCAGTTCAATGACTGCTGCTGCGGCTGGGTCAGCGGCCCATGTTGCGGACCACCGTCCCACTTCTATTGGGTCCATGCCGGTACCTTCTGGCGGCTTTTCCCGCTGACTCAGGATCCCGGATTACGAGCCCCCACGTGTAGCGCTACCCCCAGTTAAGAGAGCCGCTGGTTTGTTTTGGGTCCCTGAGTACAGCTCCACCAACCCCCGGCAATTTGCTCTACCCGCTCTGGCACAGTTAGTCAAGAGGTATGAATCTATGCGCATATAAACATCACTTATACTCTAAGTGTAATGGGTATGAACTCACAAGCAGACTGCTGAAATAAGAATAACTGGCTCTACTTTGTCAGTAAGGAAAAGAAATAGTAACATGCATTTAAACATTTGACTTACAATACTTTAGCAGGTCCCTGCAATATGCACTTAAACATGTACACATATATGTATCAACTAGCAATGGGGAAAACGGAGCGCCAAGTGTGGCGACCGCATGCTATGCACCCCTGAGGTGCAATAAATCTATCTGCGCCTACCTAATGGACCAGGCCTGATCCCTAGTAATAGAGCTCAGTCCTTGTACTAGTACAGTGTTCTTCACCGGCAATGAATCTGTAGAGGTGGTGCACATGTAGCTTTAAATGGTG